>JASDQU010010903.1:188328-202480 GCA_032191745.1 Picea mariana | reverse complement strand
GAAAACCACCTTACCGCCTCCGCTTACCACCCTCGCTCCCTCTGACACTTGTCCTCCACTCACATCACCCGCTCTCATGTCCCCTTTCCACTATAACATCTCTCCCTCTCACCTCTCGACATCTATATTCCAGTCACACTCCATGTCACATACACTGATATTATCATGTCCCCCCTTGACCAATCACACCTCTCTGCCTCCATATCCTCACCCCTATGCCTTTACACCTCAGCTCTCACGTACTGGTGCCCATACGTTCCCACTCATCAATTTTCCAACTGCATCATTCCACCTGGTCATCGATCACTCATTGTTTCGTTCCGGTTTGCGCCAACCATCTCTCCAGCTCCTCATTGTCAATTTTCACGTATGCCCGCCATTGTTCCCTGGGAGAGCTCAGCAAAGTGATAGGTGTCACGTTGACTCCTCCTGTCCTGATCTCGATGAAGACAGTTAATGAAAACTGGTGATGTGGTTGAGATATCCTCTCCTCCCATAAATGGAAAGCTCGAAGGGGACTGTCGGACTATTTGAGCTAGCATCTGACAAAGAGCACCATGCACTAACAGAGAAGGTTCCAGCGTAAGAGCTCACGTCTGACAGAGATATGCATGCTCAGTCTGCAGAAAGGACTCAGAACGTAAATCCTTCAATGTAGTAGCTCGATCACTCCGAGGGTGGTTGTGTTTGTTCCTGAGTATAAAGATGAATTTTTGATATTTTCTTAAGGTCGATGGTTGAGCTAGGCTCCCGTATTGTAAACTTTTGAGGAATATTCTGGTTCTCTGGTTATGTAATTGGCTTTGAGACTTCTTGTTTAATGAAAGTCAGCTTCCTTTTCATCTTATTTTCCTCTGATGCTGAAGTATCCATGATTGAAGGATTCACATGGATTGTTTTAACAGTATTGTGATGTATGTTTGATTGCAGTCCTGTTTTAACGTTCTTCAGTTTCTGAAACTTCGACTCCAAGAGGATCTTTTTTTTTGAGTTTTTCCTCCTCAGGCTGTTGGAAGACCTGATGTCCAAAGCATACTTCTACACTCTCCTCACCAGTTCTTCCTCCTACTCACCTTTACTACAACTAACTGAATGAAGTTGATCCAGACCTCAATTTCTTGTGCATGTTGGTCTAGTTTTCTGAGTTAAAACGATATTATCTTGAGTCTGTGCCCATTTGACCTCTTTAAATCATTCATTGTGACATATAACCTAATGGGTACTAGGATTACCTTCAACGCAATCTGAAGGTGACTTATAGTGCTAACAGTTGTGACGTCATTGTCGAGGAACGAATTGAAGACTTTTCCATGGGTTGAACAACAAATCTTATTGATTCTGAAGGTGCATCAGAACTCAATACCATGGAATATTGGGACTTGCACCTGGCAACTCCACTGATTCGACTCTATTGGTTCAGTTGTGGCTTTGAAGGGCAGACACGCGAGGTTTAATCCACAACTGCATTTGGCAACACCTGAAGCTGACGTAGAGAAAATTATCAAAAAGGGAAAGGCCTTGCAAGAAGGAACTTAAGCTACTATACCTGGTGATTCTGGTAATCTTCATAATCCTTCTTTGACAACTCCAGTAGCTTTTTCACATTTTACTATTACACCGCCTGTTGGAGCTTCTCGAAGTTTAAATTTTGGGAGTTTTCATGTTGATTTCCCCTCTCCTAGTCTCGGTTTGGAAGGATTTGACACCCCTATTTCCCCAAACACCCAGTTGTTTCCCTATTCTCCCAGAAACACACTCCCAATCTCTCCTGCCAAAACTCCATCCCCTCCTGGTTCTCCTCCAGATCACATTCCAATGGCAGGTGTTAATCACCCTAGGAACATAATGGATGTCATAGTGGTTGCTAGATATGCCCCTCTTGTTTTGACTCAACCTCTGAATGCTCTCCCGGCTGGTGGCTACCTTAAGCAGTTACTTGTTGGCCCTTGACCAAGTTTTGGGAGATTCTTGGTCATGTTGACCTATTTTGGGACTTCGACAACCTATCAAAGGAGGAGCATAAGATGAAGCGGAGATCATGGGATCTTGGCCCCTTTTTGGGTCTTTGGGATTATGTAATGGGATTAGGATGTCGGCCCATGGGTTTACCCATGTTTAGGCCTATTTTGTAATATATAAATAGATTCTTAGGCAAGATAGAAGTAGTGGTGCATCTATGTGATGTGAATGTATGCTAAGTGCAAGTAGAGTCTGTAAGTGCTTTGTTCATGACTGTAAGAGACTTGCAGAGCTAAGTGCAGATCCTTGTACCAAATTGTGGAAGGCTTAGTGTTGCAATGCAAGGAAGAAGGATCTAGCAAGTTGCGCAGGTCTTCTTTCCTGTGCGGAGTAAGGGTTTTGAGGCTCTGTGCTTATAACCAATTGACTGAAGACAATAAAGAAGAAGAGTTGGTGGGCATAGCCCCAGGGTGGGGGTGAACCACATAAATATCGTGTTATGTTGCTTTGTGCCTTGTCTTGATGTGTTCACATGTTATTTGCTAAGTACTTTGATATGTTTAAATAGATCTACTTATTCTTTTTTCTTATGATATGTGAGAATGTTAGATCTGATCTATATGGCCATGCTTAGTGCTTAATATACTCTATCTGATCTATTTACCTATGCTAAGTGCTTAAATACATTAGATTAGTGTGGATGTTGTGAAGCTTTGTTTTATTAATGAAGTGGTTATTGATTGCATATTGAGGATCTGACGGTGCTAAGTGCTTTATTAAGTAGTAAAATCACAGATCTATGTCCCAGCTAAGGTTGCAGACACCTGAGTATTGCAACCACCCCTGCCTCTACATCGGGTGAGACTTCATCTGCTTCGCAGGTGTTGCCGAAAGGGTCAGTAGTTAGGGCTTTGTTGGTACGTTGTTGTAGAGTTGAAGCCTCGGTCTACCCCTATGCCAAGAAATGGTTCCATTGGCGGAACCTAAAACTGTGATTGCTAGGAATTGAGAAAGAAGAAGCTTTGTGCAAAGATTCATCATGAAATTGTGAAAGCTTTGTGCCCTAGTGCGCACTATCCTACTCGATATATAAATCTTTGTGCTAAAGAAAGAAGCCTGATCTGAAGAAAAGAGGTCGGATCTGAAGGAAAGAAGAAAGATCTGAAATCTTTGTGCTCTAAGAAAGGAAAAAGTGAGAATTTCTAATTAAAAGAGGTCAGATCTACAAGCTTTGTGCTCTGATAAAGGTGAGAATAGTGAAAAGTTTCAGATCTGGAAGCTTTGTGCTCTGTAGAAGTAAGATAAGTGGAAATGTTATTTTCTAGAGTATGGATCTAGGTATGTTTTATAGGTTCTGTCCTAGGTTGAAAACTAGGGCACTAATAAATGAAAGAAGGTTTGATATGAGTAGATCTGATAAGAAGAGTGAAAGATATGTTATACCTATGCATAGAAAGAATGTTTGGACTAACAAATGGATGCAGGATCCTAGAAAGAATTTGTTGCAGGTTAGCTACCATGATCCTAGTGCGCAGTACCGAAAAGGATGGGGATCATTTAAAAGAAAGAGAGAATTAACCCTCTATTATAGTTGCAGAAGACTGAGACATCATGCTAAGGAATGCCCTGGGAAAATACCTAGTTGTCTTTGTTGTAAAGCTATCGACCATGAAGTGTTGGATTTCCCTAGAATGATTGCTAAGCTAGAAGAAATGAATCTGAATAAAGAAAACCCTAAAGTAGATCCAAAAATGGCAGAATCCCAATAAGAATCAGAGAAATTATTGTTACAGATGAAAGAAACCCTGAATGACCACCGACATGTTAGATTATCATAGATCTTCAAGGAAAAAGAATGCATTGAAGTAAGAAAAGGAGACTTCGACATTGACTGTGTTCTAGATGAAGAAACACAGGTGAATATCATGACAGAAAGAACTTCATAATCCATAGGGAAGCCTGCTATGATCCCTTCTTTAGGAGGAATAGGACTATTCAGATGAAAGCTGATAAACCGATGTGGAAAGATCACTCTCATACCTATGAACGCTAATGGAAATTCGACAAAAGAAGATTTCGAGATTATTAAATTTATTGAAGACAACGGCTCGTTTACCATGTTACTGGGAAAACCTTGGATTGATAGAGATCAAGCCAGATGAAAGGAAGAAGAAGAAGTTTTGGAACAAAAGAAACAAGAGTTAAAGGATTTCATGACCAAAAGGATCGCACACTTGATGGAAGAACAGGAGAGCAGATCGAAGCTATTTAACACTAGCAACCCAGATGTCGAAGCTGGAAGAAAATTAGAAGACCCACAAAAGACCGAAGTACCTACCCCAGACAAAGAAGGAGTATTATCTAGGAACCCTAGGAAAGAATCTCAACAACGCACAGTGACTATGTCAAACGAAGATAAGAATCATAATGGAAAAAGGAATACCGAGACGAAGATCACTAGAAAAAAGGATAGAAAGTTAAGTAAGAAGAGAGATAAGATCGAAAAGTTGTAGAAGGTTCCAGAGGGAACTTCA
Source organism: Picea mariana (assembly GCA_032191745.1). Taxonomy (NCBI): domain Eukaryota; kingdom Viridiplantae; phylum Streptophyta; class Pinopsida; order Pinales; family Pinaceae; genus Picea; species Picea mariana. The sequence goes on along the minus strand of JASDQU010010903.1, from coordinate 197,987 downwards.
CAGATGGAAAAATTGCAAAATGGGAGCTTCGCTGAGATATCAAAACAACGACACATGGCACTTTGCCATGAAGAAGCAATATAGTCGTTGGGGACATTATAACCGTTCGATCGATGCTTCGAACGGGAAGAAAGGTAATTATGGTTCATCATTAGACCATTGGACCACGCCATAACAGACCGAACAAGAGTTAATGGAGGCTCATACCCATTGCAAGCGAACCGTTGTCGAGTTACCTATTTATCCCGCCGCGCCACGCACCGAGAACACTTTTGCCAATTGAGAATTCGAGCCCACAGACTAAGATAAGTTTATACAGTGATCATCACACTCTTTCTCTCTATCTCAGTACTGTGTCTAATTTATTCCCCGAACCCATGATTTTTCACCCTGAGTGCGTATGTCGAAAGAATTGAGTGTCGCAGAGAAAGATGTTGAAGAAGTTTTGATTGACCCGATGACTGAAAGAGTCATGTCGGATAGAGGATTATCCATAGGTGTACAAGCATCATCCACGAGAGGACTGCCAGCCTCTCTGTCAACTTCTCAAGCCAGACCATCCCGGTCAGTCGATGAAAAGTGAACCAAGCACAGAGACGATCTCACAAATGCTAAGTTGATTCCGAGCATTTTACCTGCCTATCTACCACCTCTGAGTGGCGCAATCAATCGAGACAGTGTGCCCATAGAATTTGAGTATGCTTTGGTCACTGCGTACCTCTCGAAAGGGATACATGCAGATCAAGAAAATATTGCAGTGTTGAAGTTTAGTGACTTCAACCTTGGCGACAGGAAGGTCTACAACATGCTCACCCCACATAAGTACCTAACCAGAACAAAGGGAAAGAATTCGAAGATAGTTCCCCAGTCATGGACTATGAACCTCGCTCAATCCACACTGCTCAATGTCATGAAGATTCCTCACTTCGGAAGGCACCAAGAAGTGAATGCATCCGTCCAGCTACTACTATCCTGTTACCATGGCGGATACTTGTGGTTAAACTGACGTATAACAGTGGATCCAACGTTAATAAATCAGATCACCAGACTGAGTATGCAAGGACCCGACCCACAGGATTTATATTCAGGAAAAGCCATGGACCGTGCTCTCGCACAAAGGATCAAGGACACTTACAGAGATGTCGATAAGGGAACATGAGGCTACAAGGTAGCTTCTATCTAGAGCGGCGCAATACGCCTTTCTTGTCAGTTGATCGCGGGAAAGTTAGTCTGCAAGAACCAACCCACCCAAGTGACTAGTTTTGTAGTCGACCTCGCGGGAAAGTGCGTGGAGGGCCTACAAATGAATTGGGTGAAGTACCTCATGAAATAGTTGGAACTGGACTGTAGGGAAGCACAAGATCGAGGATATGAATTACACTTCAGCCGGCTTCTAATCCTGATCGCTTTCATCACATGGGACATGCCGAAAGGTGCGACCTTCCCAGACATCAAGCCCTTTGAACCTCTAGCCGTGAATTTCAGTACATTGTGGTATTCCAGTGACATGAACAAGCAATGGTAGTCAAATGTTGTATTCCACACATATTACAACTAGCTGAAGACAACCATCCAGTCCAAGCCTTGCATCACGTCAAATACTCTCAACAGGTTTCGGCCTTTAATGAAATTCATCACTGAACACCATTTCATTTATATTTTAGTGTGCACTAACAAGCACAAGAAGCAACTTCAGTCTTACTACAAGCTGACAGAGGTGGACTTAGAAGAGATTACTAAAGACGGGTCGGCATACCTCCTCATTCCAGTAGATCCTGTGGATATGTCCGACATTGACAGTCCAGAAGTAGCGCATGATACACTTGGACCCAGCAAGACAAAGAAAAATGAAGAATCCCAAGATGTAAGTAGTACCTCAGTGAAGACCGCTTCCATATCACCTGAGCAAGGAGGTGATGGCGGAGACATAGATGGCACAGAAGTTGAACAGAAGAAAGGCGAGGTTACACTGCCTAGAGACGAGGAGGATCCCTCGAAGAAAAGGAAGGTTTCCCCCCTAAAGCCTTCTTCTCGAAAGAAATCGAAAGCCGCTATGACCAAAATGCAGACTACTCTCACCTCAGATGACTTCGATTTCATTGGAGCAGCATTGAATGATGCTTTGTTGGAGATAGCAGAGAAGCAAGAGGCTCAGCAGGAGGAGATATACAATCGAATTAAGGTTGAACTTCAAGGGGTGCAACAGGCACTACAGTCCATCAGTGCAGTTTCCACTGCGCCTCTGCCATTGGAAACACCAAAACTGGGAGATGAGTCAACTCAAATCCATCGAATTACTGATACCGTCGAAGCTCGCCTTCAATGAGTATAGGAGGAAATAGCACAAGCCACCCAGGCTTTAGCACAAGTACAGGGAGACCTTTTAGAGAAACACAGTGTTGTAGAACGGGAAAATCTTGCTCTCCAAGAGAAGTGGGATGAAGAAAGAGCACATCTGTAGCAAAGCAAGGAACAATTTCTCGCGGAGCAACTCGAAGTAAAGGAAAGGGTCAACAGAGCACTTCACTCTATGACATTCCTCGAAGTAAAAGCCAAAGAGAGAGTCCCACAGCAGGTGGCACAACTTGAATAAGTAATTCAGCAACTACAACAATGCATAGCAGATTTGGAGCTACATGCAGTGCCCGAGACCCCACAAGATGTAAGAGATCAAAGGGAAGCAACTGCCCGAAGCACAGTTGAGAGATTGAAAGCTCTTGCCCTAGAATGCAAGAAGCTGAGTAATCGCAGTGCCCAAACATATGAGAAGCTCACTGAGAATCTGGAATTGTAGGCACTGGAGTCGCAGCTCTAGGAAATGAAGCAGCATGCAGACACACTACAGGTGAAGTTGAAGGCCCTGTCAGTTGTAGACAGAATGAAGAGATCTCAAGAGCAATGCACCGCCCAGCAATATATCCATATGATCCAAAGCAAAGTTATGGAAGTAACTCAACAGATCCAACCTGTGCAAGATAAGGCATATCAATTTTTCACGGAGGTTGAAATTCAAGGAGCAAAGCTAGAACAGGTTGTCACTATAGCAGAACAAGGCCTAGAAGGGCCAGTGAATGACGCAGTGATCCAGGAGTTTTCCAAGAAAGATCCCATAGCAAAGAAACAAGCTGAAGCAGCTCGAGCCAAACTCGAGGCGTTCGAAGTAGAACTGATCAGACCAGAGTGAGTCGGGACGACTCACATGTGAGTGTTGGGGGCATGTTGGTCCTTAACCAAGTTTTGGGAGATTCTTGGTCATTTTGACCTATTTTGGGACTTTGAAAACCTATCGAAGGAGGAGCGGAAGACGAAGCGGAGATCACGGGATATCGACCCCTATTTGGGTCCTTTTTGGGTCTTTGGGATTATGTAATGGGATTGGGATGTTGGCCCATGGGTTTACCCATGTTTAGGCCTATTTTGTAATATATAAATAGATTCTTAGGCAAGATAGAAGTAGTGGTGCATCTATGGGATGTGAATGTATGCTAAGTGCAAGTAGAGTCTGTAGGTGCTTTGTGCATGACTGTAAGAGACTTGCAGAGCTAAGTGCATGTCCTTATAGCAGATTGTGGAAGGCTTAGTGTTGTAATGCAAGGAAGAAGGATCTAGCGAGTTGCGTAGGTCTTTTGTCCTGTGCAAAGTAAGGGTTTTGAGGCTATGTGCTTGTAACCGATTGACTGAAGACAATAAAGAAGAAGAGTTGGTGGACGTAGCCCCAGGGTGGGCATGAACCGCGTAAATACTGTGTTATGCTTCTTTGTTCCTTGTCTTGATGTGTTCACATGTTATTTTCCAAGTACTTTGATATGTTTAGATAGATCTACTTATGCTTTGTGCTTATGATATGAGAGAATGTTAGATCTGATCTATATGGCCATGCTTAGTGCTTAATCTACTCGATCTGATCTATTTACCTATGCTAAGTGCTTAAATACATTAGATTAGTGTGGATGTTGTGAAGCTCTGTTTTATCAGCGAAGTGGGCATTGACTGCATATTGAGGAATTGATGGTGCTAAGTGTTTTATTAAGTATTACAATCACAGATCTTTGTCCCAGCTAAGGTGGCAGACACCTGAGTCTTGCAACCACCCCTGCCTCTACCTCGGGTGAGACTTCATCTGCTTCGTAGGTGTTGTCGAAAGGGCCAGTAGTTAGGGCTTTGTTGGTGTGATGTTGTAGCGTTGAACCCTGGGTCTACCCCTGTGCCAACATTACCCAAGTTCACAGGCGAGGGAGACATAACTACAGAAGAACACCTTGCAGCCTTTTGTAGTTATGCAAACAATTATGTCATTGTAGATGAATATGTGTGGATGAGGATTTTTGTTTATATCCTAGGAAAAGGTTTCGGGCCTTGGCTCCTGGATCTATTGATAGGATTGAATCCCTAGATGATGCATTCTTAAGACATTGGGGGGATAAAAAATATTTCCTTTACTATATCACTGAGTTTGGATCACTTAAGAAACAAGAAGGGGAATTTGTTTCTGATTTTTCAAAAAGGTTTAATAAAATGTATAACAAGATTCCTGCTAAGATTAAACCTAAAGAAACCTCTGCCAAAATTACTTATTCCAGTTCTTTCAACCCTGATTTATGACTTCTGTTAGGAGAAAGAAGAGCCACTTTCTTGGTTCATATCCAAGATGCAACCCTGGAAGTGGAGTCCAATATACTGGTAGATGAAAAACTTAGGAGCAAGGCTGATAGAGACAGAGGAAAGGGGGGGTTTGAAACTTCAACCTTTGGTTCCTCTACTGCCCCCCCTCAGATGGATGAAGTAACCAAGTTACTAAAATCACTTTCTACTAGAATGGAAAGGTTGGAGTTGGAAGGAAAGCAGAATTACAAGAATCCCCCTAATGCTGAAAATAGGGGCAAATTCAGAAGACCGAATAGCACACATCAGATTATCCAAAGAGATCAAAGAAAAAAAGATAGGTATGATCAAAGAATTTAGGCCCCTCTCAAAAATAAACTTGTTGTTGATGAAGAAGGAGAGGAAGAAGAGGTTGATCCTGAAATCCATTGTCTTGGAAACACCTCCTCATTTCCCCATTTAACCCAATCTGCATATGAGGAGTCTCTCCTAGATAACCAACTAAATGAGCTGAGTAAGGGGGAAAAGACCAACAACAACCCAAATATATATAACCTCAGGTATAAAAAGAAAGAAGGAAATCCCAATGTCCCTAAGCAACCTACCAGAGAAGAAAAGCCTGCTAAAGATGTAGTTGACTACAACAAGGAAAAGAAGACCCATAACCCCTCACCAGTAGCCAAAGGTCCTGTCCTAGAAGTGAGAGAAATTTTGAAGCCCCCCTCTTCTTTCAGCTTTGAGCATGAAATTCAAAAAATTAGAATCCATGTACCCGTTTCAAAGTTGGTCAAGCATGAAGACTTCAAAAGGTGCTTTTCTAAACTATTGCAACTCGAGCCTTCATCTCATGCCATTGATTCAGTAAATCTCCAAGACAAAAATCCAGTAGTCATCTTAGATCCTTTGATAGAAGATAGAGATGATTCATCCCCTCCCTTCTATACATCACTGAACATACACGATAAGGTGTTGCATAACCGTTTGATGGACTTAGGGCCATCTCATAATATCATGCCCAAAACTGTCATGGATGAAATGGGACTAGAAATCACAAAAGATTACCATGACTTATATTCTTTTGACTCTAGGAAAGTGAAGTGTCTTGGGGTCATCAAAGATCTAGTTGTGACCTTGTTTCAGTTGCCCATGAAAAGTGTGGTCATGGATATCGTGGTGTTTGATGTTCCCCCCAAGTTCAGTATGCTCTTGTCAAGATCTTGGATAAAAATACTTGGGGGAACTTTGCAGATGGACCTCACATACCATTCCTATGTTTGGGGGGGAACATAGAAGACTGTACAGGGAAGCTCAGTTGGCCTAAGTTATTAGTGATGAATCAAACCCCACAAATCACCCTATCTTTTCACTTGACAGTGATTTGGGATCCAGTTTATTGCAGCTCATTGATGTCCCTAAACCTCCTCTTGAGATCAGAAAATAGTCCATTGCTTTTTGTGAAAATTCTCCTCCAATCAAATCCATTTGAAAGATGTTCTTTGATGGAGCCTCTTCTAAGGAAGGTATTGATGCTGGGGTGGTTTTTGTTTCACCTACCCAAGAGACTACATCTTTGTCCTACAAGCTAGAATTTGAAACTACCAATAATATGGTAGAGTATGAAGCTCTCGTTTTGGGTTCAAGGGTTGCAAAAGACATGGGAATTGAAAAGATATCAGTGTTTGGGGTTTCTGAATTAATTTTCCATCAGATCATAAATATTTATCAAGCTAAGCACCCCAGGCTAAGAGCTTATAGAAATGAAGTGTGGGACCTAATTGACAGTTTTTTCTTAGCTTTCAACATTTCATTTATTCCAAGAGAGGAGAATGTCATGGCTGATTCTTTGGCCATTTCAGCAAGTAATTTCAGAGTCCCTCTGCCACCTAAGCTCAGATATGATGTATAAGTGAAATATAGACCCTCTATACCTAACAATCTCAAGCATTGGAAGGTGTTTGACGATGATCTTGAGATCAAAAGATTCCTTGATACTGTTGATGAATTTTATGCCTTACACATTGATCAAGATCATGATTCTGAAAGTAATTCTCATACTGATGTTTTCATGAACAAGATTGCTAATCATCATATTGTCCAGTTTCCCAACAATCATATACCAAAGGGACTAGTTCCTTTGGAAATACTATTTGAAAAAAATGATGTGGCAGTAAAGGGATAATGATCTGGGCGTCCAACAACTTTTTTACCTCTTTCTCCATAATAGGCAACAACATAGGATTTATTTGTCTCAATTTCTTCCTAAATGATTTGTCTTCTTCCTTCAATATTGCAGAGGGTGACAGGTGCATCTAGGATCTCCATGATTGATGGATTTTCTGGCTACAATCAGATCTCCACCTTTCCTGAAGATAGATAAAAGACAGCCTTCACTACTACTTGGGGTACATTCATGTATGCTAAGATGCCCTTTGGATTGATGAACGCAGGAGCAACCTTCCAGCAAGCTATGGACATCGCCTTCATTGGAGAAAACAATAAATTTGTAGTCATCTATCTGAATGACATCATAGTTTTCTCCAGGTTTGATAAAGAGCATTGTTATCATCTAAGAAGGGTCTTCTTGAAATGCAGAAGGTATGGTATCTCCCTAAATCCCAAAAATTCTTTATTTGCAATGCAGGAGGGAAAAAATTTGGGGCACATATTATCAGATGAGGGGGTCAGAATTGATTCAAGCAGGGTAGAAGCTATCCAAACCTTGTCACTTCCCATATCCAAGAAAGAAGTTCAGTCTTTCTTGGCAAAAATCAACTTTTCAAGAAGGTTTGTTTCTAATTTTGTTGAAATGGTTAAGCATATTACAACCATGCTCAAGAAGGGGAATGAAGTGAAATGGACTAATGAGTCTAGATATTCTTTCAATAAAATCAAGAAGCATTGACTGAGGCACCTGTGCTCATCAGTCCTGATTACTCCAAGGATTTTCTAGTTTTTTCCTTTACTTCTTTTGATACAATAGCAGTTGTTTTATCGTAGAAGAATCTTGAAGTTCTGGAGCATCCGATTTCCTTTTTCAGCAGAGCACTGAGGGACACTAAAATAAAATATGATATCATGGAAAAATGGGCCTACGCTTTGGTGAAATCTCTCAAAGCTTTCAGGATCTATATCTTTCATTCAAAGGTCATTGCATATGTTCCTTCAGCTTCTATGAAGGATATTCTCATTCAGCCTGACATATACGGAAGGAGCAAGTGCATTGCCAAAATCCTTGAATTTGATCTCAAAATAAAACCCACCAAATTGGTTAAGGGCCAAGGTTTAGTTAGGTTGTTGGCTAAAGCTAATTGCAAATATTTGGGGGTCAATTTCATTAACACTTTCTCAGAAAATCAGCAAGTTGAGTTGTCTGATACAGGCCCACAAGTCAACCCTCCGTTGGCAGAATGTACTTGGTACAAAGACATTATATTTTTTCTACAAGATTTGTGACCCCCTGATGGTATGGGAAAAAGAAAGGCAAGAGATTTAAAGATTAAATCAATTAGATATTGTCTTATTGATCAAGACATGTATTGGAAAGACCCTCTAGGAGTGATTTTGAGATGTTTAGACCCACAGGAGGCCCAGAAGATTATGTTTAATTTTCATGATAGTTTATGTGGGGGATATCACTTCTCAAGAACCATAGCCCATAAGATTCTCAGGGTTGGATATTTCTGGCCAAGTCTATTCACTGACGTTTGTGCAAAGATCAGAGCTTGTGTTAAGTGTCAAAAATTCTCTGGAAAGCAGCAACTCAAATCTTTTCCATTGAAGCATGTGGTAGCTTCGGGACCCTTTTAGCAGTGGGGCATAAATTTCATTAGGGAAATTCATCCTGCTTCCAGTGGTCATCATAGGTGGATCTTGACTGCCACATATTACTTTACCAACTGGATAGAAGTTATCCCCACAAGGAGTGCTTCTCACAAGGTAATCATATGTTTTCTTGAAGATATTATGGCAAGGTTTGGTTGTCCGAACAAGATTGTGACTGATAATGATGCATCTTTCAAGGCTGAACCTTTGATCCAATTTTGCGAGCAGTTTAGAATCACACTAATTCACTCTACCCCTTACTACCCATAAGGGAATGGATTGGCAGAGTCCTCTAATAATATTCTTATAAAGATCATCAAAAGACTGTTAGAGGATAATAACAAAGCATGGGATTCAAAGCTTAAATTTTCTCTATGGGATGATAGAGTGACAACAAAGAGGTCTCTTGGTGTCTCTCCTTTTCAGATTATGTATGGATTTGAGGCCATTTTTCCTTCTCATCTTGCCTTGCCTGTAGCAAAATTCTTCCAAGACTACCAAGGAGAACCTGATGACATGGTTAGAAGAATACATCAGCTAGTAGAAGTGCAACAGACTAGAGAGCAGTTGTTGGAAAAAGCACATGAACATCAACAGAATATCAAGTAGGATTTTGATAGGAAGATAAGAAAAGAGGATTTCCAGCTGGGAGATCTAGTACTCAAATGGGATACACCCAAATAGGACAGAGGAAAACATGGTAAATTTGAAGCCCTGTGGATTGGACCCTTCAAAGTTTCTGAGGTGTTTTCAAATAATACTTATAGGTTGCAAAATTTGGAGGATACTGAAGTTTTTGGTGGCCCTGTAAATGGGCATTTTCTGAAAAAGTTCTTTGTTTGAGCCATGAGTGGCTCTTTCATGTCATTGTAAATATCATTCTTATTTTGTTTATAATGGTTGACTCCACATCCCAACACTAAGGCACTGAAACTACTGAAGTTATTAGAGCCTTGTAGGAAGGCCTCTATCCCCCATGGAGCCTAATGTTAACACATATTTTTGATAGGAGGGTGTTTTTCCCTAAGGAAATAAACCCTTGGTAAAACAAAATGCAGGAAAGGGGTGCTTGCGCAACCCACTTTATTTTTTTATCCTAGGTTTTGGAATGATTTGATGGTTTGGCGCATTATGCTAAGGCACGTGTAGATCTGGGCAGCTGAGCATAGCATGCTCAAATCTACATCCAGCATCTGATATCGGACCCCTCGGGCCTTTCTTCCTTTAACAGAGGG
>JASDQU010010903.1:170426-188218 GCA_032191745.1 Picea mariana | reverse complement strand
TCCTTCAAGCTAACCACCTTACCACCTCCGCTTACCGCCCTTGCTCCCCCTGACACCTATCCTCCACTCACATCACCCACTTGCCTGTCCCCTTTCAGCTGTCACATCTCTCCCTCTTGCCTCCCGACATGTGTCTCCCACTCACACTCCATGTCACATATGTTGATATTATCATTTCCCCCTTTGACCAATCACACCCCTCTACCTCCACATCCTCACCCCTATGCCTTTACAACTAAGATCTCACGTACAAGCACCCATACGGTTCTAGTCATTGCTCTGCCAATTGCATCATTCCACCTGGTCGTCGATCACTCATTGTTTTGTGTCTCTTTGCACCAACCATCTCGCCAGCTCCTCATTGTCAGCATCCATGTCCGCCCGCCATTGTTCCCTGCGAGAGCTCAACAAAGTGACAGGTGTCGCGTTGACTCCACCTGTCCTGATCCCGATGAAGACAGTTAATGAAAGTTGGTGAGGTGGTTGAGATATCATCTCCTCCCATAAATGGAAAGCTCGAAGGGGACTGTCAGACTGTCTGAGCTAGCGTCCGACAGAGAGTTTCATGTGCACTCTGACAGAGAAGGTTCAGACGTAAGAGCTCGCATCTGATAGAGATATGCATGCTCAGTTTGCAGAAAGGACTTACAATGTAAAGCCTTCAATGCAGTAGCTCGATCACTCTTGGGTGGTTGTGTTCGTTGCTGAGTATAAAGATGAATTTTTGATATTTTGTTAAGGTTGATGGTTGAGCTAGGCTCCCGTATTGTAAACTTTTGAGGAAGCTTCTGGTTCTCTGGTTATGTAATTGGCTTTGAGACTTCTTGTTTAATGAAATTCAACTTCCTTTTCATCTTATTTTCCTTTGACGCTGAAGTATCTGATTGAAGGATTCACATGGATTGTTTTAACAGTATTGTGACGTATGTTTGATTGCAATCATGTTTTAACGTTCTTCAGTTCCGGAAACTTCGAATCCAAGAGGATCTTGTTTTCTAAGTTTTTCCTCCTTAGGTTGTTGGAAGACCTAATGTCCAAAGAAAAATTCTACACTCTCCTCACCAGTTCTTCCTCCTACTCACATTTACTACAACTAAGTGACTAAAGTTGATCCAGACCTCAATTGCTTCTGCATGTTGGTCTAGTTTTCTGAGTTAAAACAATATTATCTTGAGTCTGTGCCCATTTGGCCTCCTTAAATCATTCATTGTGACATATAACCTGATGGGTACTAGGCTTACCTTCAACTCAATCTGAAGGTGACTTCTAGTTCTAACATGTATAACCAATTTGAGTATTACTATCATTAATTTAGGTTAGTTTATAGGTTAATTTAGTTTAGTTTTGTTTATAGGTTAATTTGGTTTGTAAATATTTGTTGATCAATTGTAAAACAATTGGAACTTTTCTCGAATAACCCTCCAATAAGTATTCAATTCTTATTATTGATTACAACAAAAATTAACACCATGTATCATAGGATGTCAAAAAAGAAATAAAACTTAAAAATATGTAATTAACCCACATAAAAAATTATTTAAAGAGAATAATTCATACAAATTAAAATATCTAGTTGCATACCTCATCCAACGTAACATTTGTATCATCCTCCTTCTGTATCTTCTTCTTGATCACCCAACTCGACATTTGTATCAACATCCAATTTAGAAACAATGTTGAAAGGATTGTTGATATCATCATCGTCATCAATGTCATTTTCGAGCATATCTTCATCGATATCATCATCAAGAACTGGTGCATTGTCTCCTATGCATGGTTCATCTTCTTTGTCTTCTTCATCCGTCGACCCATATTCTTCCTGCTCTAGCTCTACATCATCTTCTTCTTCATTTACAATATACTTTACTAGCCTTTCGCTTGGATCATATCTAACAACAAATGACCATTCTCTCTTACCTAGAACCTTTGAGTAAAAGACTTGTTCACATTGACTTGGAAAAACATAGCGGTTATTTTCTTTTTCAAAAACCATTGTTTTAATGATTGGAAATCCATTGGCATGTTGAATAATAGTTCTTTCCTCATCATGTTCATGCATTCATAACCTATACCATTTGACATCGAACAAAACTAATTTGAAGTAATTAAAGTCACACTTAATTATATCATTCAAAAACCAATAGTATCTATTTTCATATTCTCGAGGACGTGTGTCACTCCTAGAGGAAACATTAGTGACCTGGAATACTATAGTTATCCCACTATCAAAAGTTTTCCTTGTTTCATCCAACTGCTTGATAAGAAAATTACGGCCACTGCACCACATAACCTTGTGGTGTTTCAACTGCAATATGTCATACATGTAAAGATGCATTGTCAATTAATAATAAACAAATTTATATAACTTGGAAAGTATAATATGAAAAAAAACACCTACAGTCACACTAATGTAATATAAAATAACTGAATAAAATGGGTGAATTTGCTTGCATTTCCATCTTTCAAACAATATGCTAAATCTATTTCCCTCTGCGTAACATCAAAATCTCCATTACGACAAGCTTCTCTAACCAATTCAGACAATTCTTTCTATGATAACCTACCGCCATGACGATGTTTACATCTATCAATCCATACCTCATCCAGTCAAGATTGTTTGCAATGTATAAATGTAGTGCATCCCAATCTTGAGCAACTGACCAATCAAAAATATCAAAATTCACCAATATTAAATGTTAGTTATAACCATGGTAAATATTAATAAATGATGAAAGAATAAATATTAAATGAGTATGATCATAAACACAAAAAAATGAAAATTTTTATTTATCACAAATATCCACAATTTAATTACCTCTCATTTTCTTCATTGTACCTTTTCCCAACAGCTGCTCCCCTTCAAATTTTTTGATGGAGTTCACATCCCAAATGAAATCCACTGCATGCATAGCTTGTGATGCTAATTTAGGAAGATACTAACTAATATACACCATGGATTCATATACCATATATCTCTCCACCATAGAACCCTCAGGATGTGATATTTGTCTAACCAAAGCCTTCAATGATTTCAAGTTCCTCTCCACCATCGACATTGACCTTGTGTGTATAGGTCCACAGATTTAAATCTCCTCAACTTGGTGTATGAGGTAGTGTTCTTGTGCATTGAAAAATGTTGGAGGTAGATACTTTTGCATTTCACACATTAGCCGAGGAATTTATCTCTTCCAATACTTTATATCATCTTCATGGATTTATTTCAATGACAACCATCTACAGATCATGACACGAGAAAATAACATGTTTCAACAAAACATAATACATATTACATTACAGTAAAACACATGTCATTAAGTACAACAAAAAAATTGAAAAATATTTTTGCATGTATATTGAAGCTAGTTACCTCATGTATTTTCCAATATCATATATAACTTGTCTGGCGTCATTGTAAAAGTCGTTTGGGAGAGATAGAGGTAGAACATACTGTAACAATAAAAATGAATCGTTACTTGTTTCAAAACTAGAAACAAAAAAATAAAAAATAAATAAAAATCTCAAAAAATGTATACGACCAATATATAAATATGAATACTAAAATTATTAATTAACTTAATGAAGGTATGCCAATCATGTGTTTTTACCCTACCAAATTCACCTTTCTTCATTAATATATTCTTTATGTTTGAACAAAAACCTGTGGGAAATTTAATTCTTTGAATGACCTCTTTTACACCATTGCTTTGTTTCCTTGTTAATAACCATGGAAGGTTATTTTGGTCTCCATATCTATTTGATCAGATCACACTTTGCATTGCATGATTGGCTTTCTGAATGTCATTACAATTTTGACATTTTTTTTTTATCCCTCGTACCATCTATGATTCGCCATAATTTTTCTGTCACATTCTTCCTAATATGCACTGTATCAAACACATGAACTATTTTTATCTCCTCATAGTAAGTCAACCTCATGAATTGAGTGGGATAACATTTCATTCATCATGGAAGCCCGTTATTACTACCTTCATGACGACGACATTGATGAAGCATAAAAAAAAATCAGAACACTATTTATGATTAAATGCAGTAAAATAAATTGAATAATTAAAATAAAATTTCAAAACATGATTCCATTTACAATACATAAACAAAATGTGTACCTCGAGGATTAATTCTGTCATATGTCAATTTCCATAGGTGAGGTGTCATTCTTTGTGGTTTTAGTCCAATCTCCTGTTTTCCATTGAAAAGATCTTTTTCAGTAGTACGATACTTATGGTTCTTAGAGAGGAAGTGTCTATACTCATCAAACACCTCCTTTCCTAAACTTTTTGACGGATGAGATTTCATCTTAGGACCACAAACTAGACATGCAAATTTACCCTTTGTTTGAAGACCTACAACAAATGGATTAATGTGAATTATTAATATACGAAAGGATTATTTAAACAACATGCATGATATCTTCAATTAATTATATACTATTCAAGCGTGCAATATGGAACGTTACATACCAAAAAACTGTGTTAGTCCTGAGGCATCTTAAATTGTCCATAAAAGTATTCCATGGCATTGAAATCTCTTTTTCCCAATTGGTTTACAGATGTCATACATAAAGATGCCCTCCCATAACTTTAGTAGCTCGTCGATAAGAGGCTCGATATACACATGCATATCTTTAACTTGGTACTTACCTAATTGTTTTAAATTACACAAAATTACTACCATGGTATGTATATAAACGTAAATAAATAAATAAAATATATTATGCAAAAAAAGAGACAAATGCAAATTTTACATTCGAAAAATTAATGTAAACAAATACATGGAACAATCATTTTCAACGTTATGTGCTCCCTCTTTATTGACATCCAAGGAGGAATTTTATTTTTGATAACAACAATAGGCCACACTGAGTAAACAGACCGAATCTCTCCAAATGGATTAACATCGTCAATTGCCAATGAAATCCTAACATTACGAGGTTCATCTGTAAATTCTGGCCATTTTGTATCAATTTCCCTAAATCCATAACCATATGCAAGCATTCGAAGAATGCCATCTTCAATTCTCTTTCATGCATGGTAATCCATAAACTGTGTCATGCTTTAGCACCTGAACAGTCATTGTAAACGTGGAATTATGGGAATATGTGGGAGAACCTTTCGAGGCACCATTTTTCTTACTTGATCGATTTGATATCTACTGATACCACATACCGGGAAATTTTTTTTCGACGCATGTTGTCCATAATATATAATATGATCATCAGGACATGCATCTATACTTTAATACTCCATTCCAATGTCTTTCATAATGGCATGTAAATCTCTATATGTGCGAGGTAAAATATTTGATGAGGGTAACAGAAATTCACCTAACAATCTAAAACATAAACAATAACTAGTTGATGTAAAGAATAGTAATTGTAAATATTGCATTTTTATTTTACACATTAATTAACACCAAACAAAAGGGGTAAAAGTCAACATTTATGTAGATGTGATGAAACATATTACATACCTTAGGATCTGTGTCATACAAGAGTTGGACAAATGATTCATAACCTTTAGGTGCACCAACAACAATGTAGTGGACATAAGATTTGCTCTTGACCCTTTATAAAGTCGTTTATTTTCCTTTTCAATCAGACGTTCATCATAAATACCGTCACTATTGTCCCCATGATCCTCATTTGGATGACCGAATAAGTATTGTAACATTTTATTTGTCCCATCATCTTGACCTATGTTATTATTTTCATCTACTTCCATGGGATAATTAACTTGATCTTCATTATTCGGTTCATGTTCCTCATCTTGTACAACATCATCTCTGCTACTACTTGGTGCTTTCTACAGAAAGTTAGGGGGCAACTCTAACTTTATAATTACAAACAATTATGCAAAATTTGTGCATCTATACAACAATATAAAAGTTTGAGAATACAATCAGTATTAAAACAGATAATGAATATATATATATATATATATAGCTAATTACCATGGGATGATATTCATTTGATCCCCTGTCCATGTGCCCATATTTTCGACAATGTGTTTTATTTGTTGCTATTAAAACTCTTTCGGGACGTCTAGAACAACAATTTTTGCAAGGGCAATAACATTTATCGTCGCCTTTTTCACCCTCTTTAATTTTTTTCCCACCTCTAATGTTTTCTGACATTCTTCCCCATAGACATATACTGATTATTATCTTATAAAATTGAGTGGTGTATAATAGAATATCTATTATATTTTTCTATTATAACATTTGAAAAAAAACCTGCTTTTTTGTTCGCCAAGAAGAACTTATACGCTTTTTGAACTGTTGTTGTTATACCAAACTTGTCGCAACATCTGTAAAATGAAACATATTTATAGATTTTATAACGTCACAATTCTGATGACAGTTTACCAAGTCAATGTTGACTTTGTCAAATAGTGGGTGATCGTTAGGGGGGAGAGGACCTAGTGTCCACACTGTCGCAAGAGCGATGCATTTGATGTCATCACAAGAGAGACTGATGAGTTGAGAAAAAGGTACAAGTATCCTCCTTATTACCATGGTTTATGATATATTCTTGATTGACTTTTCTATTAATTAGAAGTAATTAGGAAAGAAAATGATTAAAAAGTCTTCTAGAAATGTTATTGAGTGATATTAGATAATTTCTGAATTTCGGTTTGAATTGTTTGATTTTATTGCAGAAAATGGACAATTGTTGTTACCTCAAGATCATTAAAGAGATCCTAAAGATACATAAGTTATTGAAGATTGAAGGAATCAGGCACAAAGTATTTTAGAAGAAGATTGACTCTTTATTTTGTAATCTTTATAAATAGTAAAAGCAATCCTGAGAATCTCTCGATCCCCGGGATAGCTTAATTTACCCATGTTATTGTAATATATAGAGGCTGATGAACAATAGAGAGGAATCAAAAGAAATTCAATCAAACATTCAAATCTCTGAATTGCCTTGTACAAGCAGTCCATTGTAAATGATTTACTAGTTATGGAATTAATGAAAGCATTGAGCGTTTTGATCATCTTTGAGTGCTGAGTTTTTCGTAGCAGTACCTTCTGAAGACCGTGGGCCCAATCAAAAAAATTTATTGTCTCATCTGTAATCGTATCAATTCTATTTCAGTTATGTGATTTAAATTTCCTTGCAACAATTAAGATAAATTCATGAGTGTGTTGATTCTTCTATATTTTAGCTATGTTGTTCGTTTGTAGAGAATAGATGTTTCATTTAAATATTATCGATTGTTGTTCCATTTCCAATTACTGTTAGTTTATCATTTGAGAAGTCCTTTCATTTTCGCATTTACTGTTCCTTTTATCGAATTCACATTTGATGTTCCTTTCGCTTAATTTGCATTTGTTGTTCCTTCTTAGATATACAGTAATTCGTTGTTCTTTTCTAGCAGGTTAAATAATCATTGATAGATTGATTCCTTAAGTATTTTCACAGATTAAATTATTGTTTCTTAGTTAGATGAATTTAGCAAATTAATTAATGTCTTTGATCCACAGTGTGTTATTGATTAGATTACAATTCTATTGAGTGAGTTATCAGTTTCAGATTTTTTAATGAATGAGTGAAGAACTTGATTATTACAGTGATTTAGATAGACTCATATTTGATTTAACTGAATTATCTACATGATTTAAAACTTGTACAACTATCCGCATAGACTTTGTCGACATTCTTGAAATAGAAGACGAAACCTTGGTTGATAAATTAATGTCAGACTAAGGTTTTTTTTAGGACATCATTAAAGCCCAACATTTTGGCATCACTGTCGGGGAGAATTTCAAAGATAGCATAGGTTACATCTATGGAGGATGAGGTATTGAAAACAGAAGGTAAGAACCTATGTAGGCAACAAGTAAAATGCTTAAGCCAACACCTACCTTCATCTGATGCATAGAGGTTATATAGGTAGATAGAATTTGTGTTAGTGTGTATGACTAAGAAGAAAGAACCTGAATAAAAAAAAAAACCCACCAAAAACTACAAAACCCCAAGGCTCAGTGCCCCCTGGAAGGAGCACTTTCATAGATGAAATCATTTGAAAAGTTGAATCGCAAGCCTCGGTTGGACCTCGAAAAGGTTCTACCTGAATCCCTCAAGCAGCAAATTCACCAACTAAATCCCATGTTGAGGTTCATAGAGGAACTGAAGGGACTAAACAAAGCTTCCAAAATACACATACTCCACTGTCCATTCCTAGATGAGGGGAATTCTTGTAATTTGAAAGAAGGAGAAGGGGATACCAATGGGGTTGTTGAAGCAAACCCACCACCACCCGAACCTGGATCTCTTGTGATTCTAATAGGAGAAGGAACATCTGAACTCCCAGATAGAGGTAGTGTGATTAAATTTCCTAAGAGACCAAGTAGTCAATCACCTTGAATAGAACACCTAGACCAAGAAATCCATGAGGATTTTTGGCACATTTTCGACCAGATGGCACAAAAAAATCAATCATGACCCCATAATTCCACCTTGGAATATCCTATAGTTGATTTGGTTGCTAATGCCACAATGAAATCCATTCCACTACAGAATCTTCCAACCATTGATCTCATAGGAATCTAACGCGTTCTTATTCGAGTTTGATCTCATGTGTATAGGCTATGACTACACCTTTGAACCCCAGAAACTAAAACTATTTCCTTCCACCTTGAAAGGAGCAGCTTTACAATGGTTTATGGGATTAGGGGGAGGAACTATAAATTCTTGCGATGAAATGAAACAAGCCTTCCTTATGAAATATCAAGACTATTGTAGAACCAGGGATTTAAAGGATGAAATATTTAAAATTATTGCAAGAGAAAATGAAACCTTAGAAGAATATGTTGAAAGGTTTCAATATAACTTGCAAAGATCACCTTATGGTACATTACCAGGTGAGGTACTTAAAGCCACTCTAATAAAAGGTATGAAGGATGAATGGGTAGAAACATTGAATTTAATGGGAAAAGGTGATATTTATCAAGAAACATATGATGACGTTGTCCAATTGTGCATCAAGTGTTCATGAACCAGATCGGGAATACGGGCTCCCCTCACCAAAAGTAGCAACATTACTAGCAGGGGTGTCACCCGAGCAAAAGTTGGTAATCTTCTAGAAAATTTTAAAACATACATTTTGAGTACTCTGACTACACAATTGGATGTTCTGCAGGTTAAACAGAAGCAAGCAGAAGCAGAGTAGTCATTGGCCATATTTTTTCCATGATGCAGAAGAAAATATAGTTTGAGGGAGTGCCCCTTGGATGTGGTTCGGATTTACACCATCTATGCCAACGACCTTGCGACAGAACAATGTCCATCACTCCCAAGAATAAAATTTGTCTTCAAAGAAGCAGAAGAGGAAATAGAACCAATATATTTGATGGCTCAGCATCGCCAATGGCAGGCTCATCCCCCAGGTACACTACAAGATCCCTCTTCTTTCTTTCCTGAGCAATATAATCAACAACATAATTATGGAAATGCATGGCAGGGCCAACCATTTTCTAACCCCACCTGGAAGTCTCAGCAATATCTTACTATACTCTAGCCAAATCAACTAGTTGCAAATCCCACCTGGCCTAACTTGCAATACCCTACCCCATTTTGGTAGGATTCCAATAATAACCCCTATCCTTCACAGTGGACTAACACAGTTTCCCAAGCCCCCAATTGGAATCAAAACTGGAAGCGCCCCATGGCCAATCAACCCATGGGAATGGATCCTCAAGCTCAACCCACTTTACAAGCTCCACTTCAACTACCCCGGAACCCTCAACCTCAAATGCACCCTCAACTACCAGCTCAACCCAACCCGAATCCAAACAACAGACCAACCCAGATCGTGCAAAATGTTGAGAATTTTGATGGTGAAATCAACTTTGTAGGGTGCAACAAACTCTGGTTGAGATCAAGGTGCATAATTTCTCCTGAGGAAAGCGACATTCATCAAAAATAGGAGAATGAGAATAATATACAACCAACAATAAAATCATCGACTGTGGTCATAACAGAAGAAACAGAACAGGGGAAAAACACATTTGAGCAACATAATCCTAATGAAATTCCTCCTCCCCCATTTCCTGAGAGGTTGATGATAGCAAAACCAATTTTATATCCTAACTTTGATATCGTCAGGGAACTAAAGAATCTATATGTTAAAATCCCACTCCTACAGGCTCTGCAAGATATTCCTATTTATGCAAAAATAATTAAAGAATTATGTGGGAATAAACCCTTAAGGAAAACTAAAAATACATCAACTATTCATGTGGTAGGAACTTTGTCCAATCTTATTCTAGGAAAGTAGGAGTCGTTCAAGTATATAGACCTAGGGAATCACATGGTAACAGGTCAGATACAAGGTTGTTTTTTTCCAAATACATTAGTGGATTTGGGGGCATCCATCAATATTTTGACCATTGAAACATGTAATGCCCTGGGTATCACCTCCTTCGAACCTACTTCAATTATGTTAGAATTGGTTGATATATCGGTGGTTAAACCAGTCGGCACATTACAAGATATAACAATCTCGGTTGACTCTTGGGAATACCCAACTGATTTCGTAGTTATCAACCCAAAAAGTAGACTCAATGGACACCCATTGATATTGAGATGACTGTGGCTAGAAACAACAGATGCATATATAGGATGTCGCACAGGCAACATGAAAATTGCTAGAGGAAATGCTACAAAGAACCTTATAATGTATCCTCCAGCTAAACCGAGTTTGCCTATTATACATCAGCAGTTGCAACCACCTAGATATACAGATGAAAATCTATGATCTCCCCTCACTCTGTAAGAATATCTTGGGCTCAAAAACCAACTAGAAGATGATGTGATCAATAGCTTCATTAACAGCCCAACCGTTATAAGCAACCCAACATGTCAAATGTTAAAAGTTGTTTTAGATAATTAAGCACGAGGAGGTCCTTTGGAATAATTAATGAAACAATAGATTCCCACTACTGTTTTCCATAACAACATTTCAGTTGAAATTGCACCAAGGAAATTTTTGAATATTAATGCTAATTTTAATGAGCAACAACAAAAAAAATTGATTCAGATCCTTTCTAAATATCAACAGGATTTTGCTTGGGAGTATCCTGACATGAAGGGCATTGATCCCCAACTCTGTACACATCATATCTATATTGAGAAAGATGACCGGCCCATCTAACAGCCCCAATGAAGATTGAATCCTCATCTCAGGGACGTTGTTAAAGAATAATTACAAAAACTATTGGATGTAGATTTCATCTATCCTATTTCAGACAGTTGGTGGGTCTCTCCACTGGTAATCATCCCTAAAAAGAATGGGAAGTGGCAAATCTATGTAGACTACATAGAAATCAATAAAGCCACCAAAAGGACCACTTTCCCCTACCTTTTATTGATTAGGTCCTTGATATTTTAGCAGGGATGCAGTTTTTCTCCTTCCTAGATGGATTTAGTGGTTATAATCATATTCAGATTGCTCCGAAAGACTAGGATAAAAATACATTTACATGTCCCTGGGGTACCTTCTCATATAGAGTATTTCCCTTTGGATTTTGTAATTCTCCAGCTACATTCTAGAGAGCTATTTTAAGCATATGTTATGATGTGATTAATGAAGGACTTGAAGTTTACATGGACGATTTCACCCCTTATGGAATTGACTTTGATCAACCCTTAAGAAATCTGGAGAAAGTATTGGAATGATGCATTGCTACCAGGCTATATAAGAATGAGTCATGAGAAATATCATATGATGTTGACTGAAGGTGTGGTACTAGGACACTATGTTTCTACAGATGGAATTAAGGTAGACCCAACAAAAATAGAGGTAATCCTTAATCTACATACACCTCGTACACAAACTGAGCTACATAGTTTCCTTGGCTATGCAGGATATTATCGTAGGTTCATAGAAAAATTTTCAATAATAGTTGCACCTTTACATGCTTTAACTGGTAATGTGGAATTTCAGTGGTCTGATAAGTGTGATGTTGCATTTGCATAACTCAAAAGGTTGGTTTCAACAACACTGGTGCTAAGAGGACCAAACTGGAAATTACCATTTCACATCTCTTCAGATGCATCGGATGTCGCCATAGGCGATGTCCTGGGACAGGAAGAAGAAAAGAAACCTCATGCTATTTATTTTATTATCAAAAATATTACTCTCGCTAAATTAAATTACATAGTAACAGAAAAATAATTTTTAGTCATTATACATGCTATTAATAAATTTCGCCACTATACAACAGGTTATCCCGTTATTCTGTATACTGATCATTTTGCTATTAAATATTTAGCTAACAAACCAATTACTAATGGATGGGTTACTCGGTGGTTATTACTATTGTAGGAATTCAACATCACCATCAAGGATTGGCCCGGAGGAGAGAATCGTGTTGTAGATTTCTTGTCTCGCGTGCCCAAAACAGATAACTCTTTGATAGTTGAAGACCAATTTCCAGACGAAAACATGTTCGATGTCACTATCAGGATGTCATGGTACGTTGATGTGGCAAACTATATGGCAGCCGGGAAACTACCAACACACCTGTCATCAAGAGAAAGGAAACTAATCGTTCAGCGCAGTGCACGGTTCACCTGGATCAATGGATATCTTTTCTACACAGGGTCTGATATTCAGATCCGAAGATGTGTAAGAGATGATGAAATTTACGATGTCTTGAAGGCGGGTCATGATGAGCCCTATGGCAGACGTTTTGTAGACCGAAAAACTGGGCATAAGGTTTTACAGATGGGATACTCTTGGCCCTCAATATTCAAAGACGCAAAGAAATATGTCCAAGCCTGCAATAGCTGTCAGAGGATGGGTCGACCAAGCCAAGCTGGTGAAATGCCCCTACAATCACAAGTAGTAGCAAAAACTTTCGAGAGATGGGAACTGGATTTTGTTGGCCCATTCAACCCAAAATCAAACCAGAAATCATATATACTAGTTGCAACAGACTATATGACTAAGTGGGTAGAAGCAGTAGCCTTGTCAAACGCAACTAAGGAAGTAGTCATCAAATTCCTTTTTGAATTATTTGTATGCTATGGATTACCTAGGGAAGTAATCATTGACGAAGGGTCGCAATTTATAGCACATAAAATCATGGCCACTCCACGCAATTATCACATTAAACACAGAGTTACCTCCCCATACCACCCATAGGCAAACGGACAGGTGGAAAGTACCAATAAATTCTTGGAGTCAATCTTGAAAAAAACAGTCTCAACAAACCGTCAAAATTGGGAAGCCGAGCTTCTAAATGCCTTATGGGCCTATCGCACAACATGGAGTAACACTACTGGATACTCTCCTTATCATCTAGTCTTTGGCAAAGAACCTATATTTCCAATTGAATTTGAGATCAAGACTCTAAGAATGGCTCAGGAAATTGGACTGTATCTTATGGAGGCACACACACAATGCTTACAGCAGCTCAATGAGTTAGATGAAGTGTGCATGTTCACCCTTCAGCACACACCTATTATTCAGAAGCAGAGAGCTACCTGGCACAATAAACATATCAAGAAGAAATCCTTCTACAAAGGTCATTGGGTGCTTCTCTATGATTCTATATTTTAGGATTTTCCTGGAAAATTACAGACAAGGTGGTTGGGACCATATGAAATCAATGAAGTTCATGATAATGGCACTATTACAGACAAGGTGGTTGGGACCATATGAAATCAATGAAGTTCATGATAATGGCACTATCACTTAAGTTACCATTGACGGGTCTAGTTCTCCCTTTTTGGTAAATAGACATCGGCTACGACTCTACCATCAGTCGCTTTCAAAAGAATCATTTTACCAAGAAGTAAGTAATGATCCTACTGTTCAGATTTTAGCTGGCTGGGAAGGTAAACCAGCAGCTTCAGCTTCATAAAATTGTTGTTTTTATCAGCATTGTACATATTGTATATAGTTTTCTTTAAGGATTTGATTGAGATTTTAGACTTTTACTTTCCAGGAAAGTCACTTGGGAGAATAAGAACTAGAACAGATGACTATAATAAATATAATTAGCACTCTTTTCTATTCCTTATCCAAAATTTCAAATTACTCTTGTCTCATTTTGAAGAATCCATCGATCGTAAACCTTGTTTTACACAGAAAATGAATATGTCATGTTCTGCAGCAAAAATTCAAGAGATTGCACCAAAAGAATGTGTAGTTGTAGTAAATGGAAAATGAATGCATGACACTAACAAACCATCCAATACTTCGATCACTGAATAAATCTACCCATGAAAAAAAATTGAATGAATTTAGTTGATGACTAATCAATCCTAGATTCCCTAAAACAAAAATGTCTGCGGGAGTGATCTAAAAATGAAGAAGACTTGTATTCTTGAAATTATTTGCAAGATTTAATTTATGTGTTAAAATGAAAATGGATCAACTTTGCAACACAACTTTTATATAAATTACTCATTCAAGATGCATATAAACAGCAACAATAACAATGAACATAAAACACATAACACAACAAATGATAAAGGAGTTCACCCCTCTCTTGGGCTACATCTCTTGGTCCAGCTTCCAATGGATCATTTGTATTATTTGCTCAAAGTTCTCAAAAATGTGCTTTACAATGCTCAAAATGCCAAATAAATGGCTCTAATGGCTCCAGAACGTCCAAAAAACCCTAGCTGGGCTTTTTTAGCAACTCGTTTGGCCAAAAATTGAATAAGATAGGCTTCCTGGAAGTCCCCCTTCAAACTGGTTGTCTCTGCATCGACAAATTGCACCCCTTGTTGGCTCAACCTAGCCCCCACGCATATTTAAGCATTAAAACTCAGCACCAGATGCAACCGCACAAACAGTGCGAACTGTAGGATGGTTACGAGCGCACCTAGCCCCTAACCGCCAAGGCTATGGTCATGTGGCCCATGTGACCACGCGCAAACTCAAACGGGGCTCCGTCCCATAGGCGAATAGAAAAGAGACAAGTGGTGGGTCGTTGGTTTTAAAAGTTGTTTGAACCATATACAAAACTAAATCGCGCGCGCACCAACCGGTGGTCGTGGTACCCATGGTATGGTCATATGTTATAGTATTATACGACCAGGGGCTAGGGCTAAGCCCCAGCCCAGTCGCGCCCTAACCATCCACATAAACAAATTTAAATAGTTTTAAAAATATTACATAGTAAGAACTACTATGGTGGCGCAATGGTGGTGTAGAATTTGCAAAGACTATGCATGTGGGTGGAGGTCATGGGGTCGAATCCGGTGGACTCCAATAATATTTTATACAAGCAACCAATAACAAGGTGCCACATGGCAGCCCATGACTGGGCCACGTGGCACCGTACAACAAACCAAATACTACCACATGTCGCAATGTCATTCGTCCACATCTGCCAACTGTCTGCCACTCAGCCCTGCCACATGTCGTATGGACTGCCACATCAGCAGTTGTACGGACTGTACAGTCAGCATCCCTTTTTTTGCATGTTTATCATTTTGAACAGAACGCGATATCTCTCACTCCTAACGTCCGTTTAAACCCAAACGAGTTGCATTGGGTTCATAACGATGAGGCCTACGCTCCCGTTCGATTTGAAGCGATTACGAGCACTTTGAATTTTTGAGCAAAATTTGATCCCCTGGATCACACCTCCACATTGGAAAGCTTTTGGACCTCCAAAAGACTATTTTCAATCTATCTGAAGATGAGGGTATAGTTCCCTCACCTTTCCAACCTCAATCCACTTGGCTTTGCTTGGATTTGTACCTTTAAGACCAACTCGAAGATACTCCACATTTCCTCGTTTTGAAGTTCGTGTTCTCTTGTCAAGGATGGTGTCTTCATGTCGTTCTGTAAGATATTCTGGAGAAAAATCATCTATAGAAGGAATCTGAACATGCTCTCCTTGATCATCAATCAAAGGAGGCTCATACAATTTCAAATTCTCAACATTAACAACTGCATACATTTGCATATAAGGAGGCAAATCTAAACGGAAGGCATTGTTACCAATCTTGTCAATAATCTTGAAAGCACNCATATCGAATTGGTTTCATTTTTTTACCTTCTCCTATAAGCCTCTCCTTACTGATGTAAAGCCAAACTTCATCTCCAACTTGGAAATTGTGATCAACACAATGCTTGTCATGTCTCGTCTTGTACTTGGCTTGACTCTTTTCCAACTACTCTTGCACCATCTGATGTATCGACTGAATTTGTTCAATGAACTTTTCTGCCCTATCAATGTCATATTGACCATCAATGGCAATATCCTTCCCAAAGATAAAATCTAAAGGAGATTTGGGAAAATAGCCAAAACATGCTTCAAATGGCGACGTTTGAGTTGAAGAGTGCTTAGCTCGATTGTAAGCATGTTGAATGTAGTGTAAATGTTCATCCCAAAGTTTAGGATGCTTGCTGCAATAACCACGAAGAAGATGCACCACTATTCTATTTACCACTTCTGTCTGACCATTGGTTTGTGGATGAAAAGCTGTGCTCTTTTTCAGTTTGGTGTCCATGAGTACCCATAAACTCAACCAAAAAATTCCAACAAATCGAGAATCCCAATCAGAAATAATGGATTTAGGCAATCCAAAATGCACCCAAACATTTTGAAACAACATTTGTGTCGTTTGCTCAGTTGTAACCTGCTTCTTACAAGGCATCAAAATACACATTTTGCTAAATCGATCAACCACAACATAAAGATAATCATGATTTTGTTTAGACATAGGTAGACCTCCTACAAAGTCCATAGAAATACTTTCCCAAGGAGGAGAAGGAACCGGAAGTGGAGTATACAAACCCAATTTTCGATTGCTAGGTTTTCTTGTGGCACATAACGAACATCCTTGAACATATCTCAAAACACTTTCATTCATTTTAGGCCAATAGCAGTACCTTTGCAAATTAGCGACTGTCTTGCCTACACCAAAATGACCAGCAATAAGAGAAGAATGGGCTTCTCTTATTATGTTGATTCTTTCACCCTGTGGAATACATAGCTTGCCAAGATGATACAAAATATTATCATGCACATGGTAATCCAATTCCTCAACATGGTTAGAATGACACAAAGTCTCATATACTTCTTTAAAATCAGTATCCAAAGCATATTGCTCAACATAACTCTCATGCATGATAGGACTATGCTTAAGAATAACTGAAGCACTAATAATAGGCCTTGAAAGCATATCAGCAACTTTGTTATAAATGCCCTTCTTATACCTGATGACCAAGTGGAATTGTTGTCGAAAACCCATCCATCTGAAGTGCCTAGCTTGTTGTAGCTTTGTTTGTGATCGTAAGTATTGCAGTGGCTGATGATCGGTGTGGACAATGGTTTCTTTCCCCAACAAATAATGTTTCCATTTTTTCACACTTTGGACCAATGCACACAACTCCTTATCATAAGTAGGATAGTTAATCACGGCACCATTAAAAGTTTCAGAATGAAAACAAATGGGCTTACCATGTTGTAGCAAGACTGCTCCCATTGCATAATTGCTTGCATCTGTTTGGATTTCAAAAGGTTGTCTTAAATTTGGAAGTGCAAGAACTGGCGCAGAACTGATATTCTCTTTCAAAGTATCAAAAGCCTTATGTTGCTTGCCTCCCCATTGGAAAACTTTCTTGACACTTGTCACTGCATGTAATGGAGCTGCAATGGAAGAAAAGTTAGCAATAAACTTTCTCCGATATTGGGCTGCTCCCAAAAAACTTCTTACCTCTGTCACATTGTTGGGCTTGGGCCATTCCAATATGACTTTGACCTTGGAGGGATCAATTTTTAATTCGCCTCCACCAACAATA
>JASDQU010010903.1:119475-165516 GCA_032191745.1 Picea mariana | reverse complement strand
ATATATATATATATATATATACTTGAATGATAGTTTGCCTTCATATCATAATAAGGAGTCTAAGGCACATTTTTACTTGGCATTGTTACACTTCTTACGCCATCCCACACTCTTAAGGAGTAGATGAGACTCTCTTAATAAAGCCTAAAAAAAAAATGAAAATAAAAATTAAAAATAATTAAAGAAAATAAACTTCTCCCACAAAGGATAGGGGGTCTCATCATGAGACAACCTACCATGATCATAAGAGAATAAAATAAGTGAAATTCCCACTATGGCTATCACACCAGGGAAATAACCTTTGGCATTTAGCGTCAAAGGACAATAGGTCTCATCACGATCCGACTTGTTCTCTTAGGTTACGATCTAGTGAGTCACATTGTCATCATCTAGATACCAAACCAGGATAGTGGCCTTTTGGGGAAAAGAAGATTCAAAATATTTATTGAGGATATGAGCTCATCTATGGGTTAAAAGAAAACCCTGTCGAGGCTATGGACATCTACTGGCAGCAGTGGCTCTGCTTGTGGTATGGAAGTTTATCTTAAACACGCTAAGTTTTTTGTGTGTTCCTAGATTTCCTTTCTTAAAAAGGCGGCTATAATTCTGGTTATATTTAATACAAGGGAAAGTAACAAAGTTATGACATGTGGAATATTTATAAAACGTGAACAAATTTAGACTACTTGGAATCTTTTTCCTTAAACATTTGTGAACACATGTATTTGAATTTGTACTTCCCACAAAAGAGTGATTATTGTTCATGATTATCGTTAAAGTGCTTTTGAAGGTTATTAATGATTGTTCTCCCAGCGACGGCGACGTAGTAATTAGCCCTCACTTTAACTACCTGCCATTATTACACTCGCACATATCGACGATCGAGGTTGACCTTTTCATTCATCAGTGGGTGGATATCCTACAGGTTTATCGATAAATCATAATGATTACAATTCATGACAAAATTCGTATTTCTCTATACATTTGTTGTTCTGTGATTTTTACCATTTCTGGTAATATTTTCTCACAATATGGTCTAACTAAGTTTGCAGCCGGGAACAATAGTTGTGCAGACTTGTTTACAGAAGACATGGGCGGCCGAAGTGTCTGCTGACAACCCACATTATTGCAAGTAACTGACCAATCAAGAGCAATTTTACATCGTCTGGGGTGGACAGAATATTTCAACAAATTGCAGGGATATGACATAAATATCACACTATCATTTTTCCAAAACTTATAGAGGGGAGTCTCATTGATTCGAGACATATAAATTCGGGTCACTGAGGAAATTATAGCGGAGGTCTCAGGCCTCCCAAACGAAGGCACACAGTGGACTGGGAAATACACAACACTCAAGGAGGTTGTGGAGTCCTTCGCGGAACCAGGAGAAGAACTTGACAAAAAAGGGAAAGGAATCAACCCCACTGCTCTCAGCAAGCCATGGAGGGAGCTAGTAGGATTAATACAAATATATATCACATGTGATGGGAGATACGATGTGGTGAGACCGCGCCACCTCAAACTGCTAGCAACACTAAAACAAAGGTCAGTAATAAATTTGCCATTCTTTTTAAATGCCATGCTGCATGAAGTTGCTGCAAGGACCCAGAAGGCCAAAGACCTTGTCAATATAATTAGTCACCATGGACTAGTAAATTTAATAGTAAACAAGGCCTTGAGCCAAACACAAATAACTTGGGGAGATTTAATTGAGCCCGATAGTCCCCTACAAATTGAACAACCTGAGATCCAGCATGAAATTCCCCCACGAGGAATTGAGGCAGCCCAGGTAGAAGGAGAAAATGCCCAAATTGAAATTCCAGTACCCCAGCCTGAAAGGGAAGGAGACCCCATCCAGTTGGTAGAAACTCAGACCATACAGGCAGAAACATCAAAGAAGAAGAGACAAAAAACAATTATTGTTCCTAAAACCTCTACTGTGAGAAGAAGAAGGGGTAAAAAGTCATTTCAACCTGAAAACATTTAGGAAACTATGAAAATAGAACAACCCTCACATGAAAACACTCAAGAAAATGCACAGACAGAGCAGCCATCACTTAAAATCCTTACAGAAAATTTCTTCATAAGTTATGAAGTAGAGATGACTCAAGTACTGGGAAATTTAGGGACATCAATTGTTGAAGACACAGACAGGTCTGGAGAACCCCAAGCACCAACTTCCTCCTATTCAAACCCTATCTTGGATCTTTTTGATATGGAGATGCCATCTCCTGAAGGAACAAAATAGCCAGAACCTCACATTGAGGTAAACAGTCCTTTAGAACCAATAGAGCACCCAAAAGAAACAAGGAAGCAGTTACCAGTTGATCAAGGTGGAGAAGACCTTGAAATTCCCCATAGATAGAAGAAAATAGCAGGCAAAGGCAACAATAAAATCAAAAAATTGAAACAGGAAAACAAGATATTGAGGAAAAGGGTTAAGAAAATCAAAGTATTGAAACAAAAATTTGGTAGATTAAAAGAAATAATTATACAACTTAGGAAGCAATTGGAGCAAGCTTACAAGTCCCATGAGAAGAATAAATCCAAGAGGCCTAGAGTATAGGGAAGAAATCCACTTCCTAGAAGAATAGTCCACACCAATTCTGATGGAACACAAACATAATTGCATGCTCCTTTGGAAACAGCTGAAATAGAAACTCAAACTGAGGTTCCAACAACAAAAGAAACAACTATTCAAACTGAAGAATTGTTTCCTACAGATCTTCCTTCTCCTTTGGAAACAATTGAAACAGGAACCCAGAAAGATGCTCCAGCAACAATAGAGGCAATTCTTCAAATTGAGGAAGCATTCCATTCCACTGAACAGGATGCCATTATTACCAAGTTGGAAGAAGAACTGGTGCAATCCCAACAAACCCTAACTCAATGCAGAAGTGAAATGGTAACAATGTCAGAACATCAGAAAGTTGTCAAACAAATTCAATCCATGTTAGCAATAGAGAATGAGACCTTTGCTGAGCTCAGCAGAGCTCAAGGAAAGGTGAAGAAAGTACAGGGCCATTTAGATGGAGCTTTGGAGAAAATCAAAGAAATTTGCTTTGTTTATTCTGGTATAGTAGCTTGCAGGGCCCCTGCTACTAATTACACCTTATTTTTATTAGAATGTTATCTGTTTCTAAGAGTGAAGGCTATTAGAGGAGGCAAACCTTTTGAGTTTACCACTGTTTCTGATTTTGTTTCATGTTTTAGAGAAAAAGAGGAGGGAGTACAATACTTTATGTGTGAATTATACCTTCACAACTTCATCCTAGGAGAAAATAGAAAAGAGAACCCTAATCCTTTCACTAGGGACATACAGTTTCAAGAATTCTTGTATTTTTCCAAAAATCAACCCAGGTGGGCTAAAGCACACAAGGTTTTCATGAAAAGGGAGACTAGGCTAGACCTGTGGATCGGAGGGGAACCTCCTAAAACCCTTAAAACCATTATGAAGCACAGAACATTCATGAAGAGGGAGAAGGTTGTAGAATCTTTAGCTCCTATCCATCGACATGTTGTAGAATGATCATGGATGAAGGCCCTGCCTGGATTGGGTGCAGGTACAGTCCTCCCATTATTTGGTATCCTCCAGAGGGTTATCAGAGTAATTATGAAATTCTTAAGAAGGAGGAAGAATTTGATTTTGAAGAGCTTAAAGGTAAGAAAGGGTTCAGGAGACCTAGAGAAAAGACCTCTCCTCCCTTCAGTATCATTGCTTTACATGTGAACTCTCTGCTTGCATGAGGACATGCAAAAAGGTAAGTTGGGGGGTATGTTGAGTTGAGAAAAGGTACAAATATCCTCCTTATTACCATGGTTTATGATATATTCTTGATTGACTTTTCTATTAATTAGAAGTAATTAGGAAAGAAAATGATTAAAAAGTCTTCTAGAAATGTTATTGAGTGATATTAGATAATATCTAAATTTCAGTTTGAATTGTTTGATTTTATTGCAGAAAATGGACAATTGTTGTTACCTCAAGATAAATAAAGAGATCCTGAAGATACATAATCTATTGAAGATCGAAGGAATCGGGCAAAAGCGGTTTGGAAGAAGATTGACTCTTTATTTTGTAATCTTTATAAATAGTAAAAGCAATCCTGAGGATATCTCGATCCTTGAGATAGCTTAATTTACCCATGTTATTGTAATATATAGAGGTTGATGAACAATAGAGAGAAATCAAAAGAAATTCAATCAAACATTCAAATCTCTTAATTGCTCTGTACAAGCAGTCCATTGTAAATGATTTACCAGTTATGGAATTAATGAAAGCATTAAGCGTTTTGATCATCTTTGAGTACTGAGTTTTTCATAGCAGTACCTTCTAAAGACCGTGGGCCCAGCTGGAAGGAGTTACTGTCTCATCTATAATCGTATCAATTCTATTTCAGTTCTGTGATTTAAATTTCCTTGCAACAGTTAAGATAAATTCGTGAGTGTGTTGATTCTTCTATATTTTAGCTATGTTGTTCGTTTGCAAAGAATAGATGTTTCATTTAAAGATTATCGATTGTTGTTCCATTTCCAATTACTGTTAGTTTATCGTTTGAGAATTCCTTCCATTTTCGCATTTACTGTTCCCTTTATCGAATTCGCATTTGTTGTTCCTTTCGCTTAATTTGCATTTGTTTTTCCTTCTTAGATATACAGTAATTCGTTGTTCTTTTCTAGCAGGTTAAATAATCATTGATAGATTGATTCCTTCGGTATTTTCACAGATTAAATTATTGTTTCTTAGTTAGATGAATTCAGAAAATTAATTAGTGTCTTTGATCCACAGTGTGTTATTAATTAGATTACAATTTTGTTGAGTGAGTTATCAGTTTCAGATTTTTTAATGAATGAGTGAAGAAATTGATTATTACAATGATTTAGATAGACTCAGATTTGCTTTAACTAAATTATCTACACGATTTAAAACCTCTACAACTATTTTCATACACTTTGTTGACATTCTTGAAATAGAAGACGAATCCTCGGTTGATAAATTAATGTCAGACTAAGGTTTTTTTTAGGACATCTTTAGAGCCCAATAGAGGCGACCTTCAGAAAATGTTTCTCTTGCAACAATTTGAAAAGTATGTCGTACGTGCGACGATATCAGGCAGGATGGAGAAAAAAAATTGAAATTTCCTCTATTTTTAACCAGTATGGCCAATTTTGTCAATAACGTTGCAAGTAGAGTGTTGCAATTTTACAATATGTAATAGTGTGTGTAATAAAAACAAGTAATCATAATCAATTTCAATAGTCCACTCCCTGACTCAATCTGGACTCCAAGGAAGTTTGTCGATGCCATCATCATCCTCATCATGTCATTTTTCTTGCACTCTTAGGAAACTCATCATAATACATGTCAATGCTATACATAAATATTAATAACATATCAAATTTAAATGCTCAATCATAGCATAAACTCATAACCCAAAATAGATAATCATAATGTACCATGTTTTAACCAGATCACTTGCTCGCAAGTGTCCTCAAAGAATAAATCAGTGGTATGAAATGTGATCAGTGGAACTGGATGTTACATACACCCCCTCTTGTTTTAAACTTCATCCCGAAGTTTGTACAATCTAACATGAAAGCAATAAATATAATTGCTACTAATTTATATCTCAAACTATCAAAATAAATAAGGAAACTGCTAACACATCTCATATATGTTCTCCCAAGTAGCAGAATGTGGAATATAATTGTCCCACTGGACCTTGACCTAATCAACCAATCGATGTTTTAGTTGTCAAGTGCGATGGTCCAGTATGTTGATTGGTTCCGCCATGAGAGCACCCTCGTCTGATACCTGCAATGAACCCAAATCAATAACATGTGACGGATCTGAAATATAATGACATAAAACTGAAACATGAAACACAATGTGCATACGTCCCAAAGAATCAGGTAAGGCTAGTAGGTAAGCCATGGGTCCTTTATTTTCTACAACTTTGAAAGGTCCCACAAACCTTGGAGAGAGTTTATCACCCTTTCCAAACTTAATCAAACTCTTATGCGGCTTCACCCACAAAAACACTTTATCACCAACCTCATAACTACGGTCTTTATGATGCGCATATGCATAACTCTTTTGTCAGTCTTGCACTTCCTTATTCCTTTTCCTTATGGATTGCATCTAATCTTCCATTTCTAGAATCACTTATGGCCCCACCAAGACCCTATTCTCTAGTTGATCCCAACTCAAAGGTGTTCAACACGGTCATCCATAGAGAAACTCAAAAGGTGCCATCTTTATAGAACTCTGGTAACTGTTATTATACACAAATTCTACCAATGGTAAAAATTATTCCCATCATTTATGTTGATCCATCACAAACATTTGAAGCATATCTTCTAAAATTTGATTCATTCTTTCAGTTTTTCCATCTATTCGGGGTGATATGTTGTACTAAAATTTAATTGCGTTCCAAAGCCTCTTAGAAACTAGTCCAAAAACATCCAGTGAATGTCAATCCTTGATCATATATTATCTTCCTCGGTACACCATGCAATCTTACAATTTCATTAACAAAAATTCTAGCTATGTCAGGTGCTTGATGTGTTTTACGAACTAGAATAAAATGCGCACTCTTCGTCAAAGTGTCGATGACTACAAAGATAGAATTGTGTCTCATTGTCGTCAATGGAAATCCAACAATTAAATCCATCGATATGACTTCCCATTCTGATTCAGGAATTGCATGTGGCTGTAATAATCCCAACTGGATGTCTATGTTCAGCCTTCACCTATTGACATTCAAGACATTTCACCACATAGTTAACTATATCAGTTTTCATTCCCTTCAAAAATAATAGTGGTTTAAGATCTGCCTTCATTTTCGTGACTCTGGGATGTTTGTCATGCTCTTCTTTTGATTGAGAGTAAATTAATATGTCATCAATAAATACATGTACGAACTTTTCCAAGTATTCATAGAATACCCCATTCATTAAACTCATGAATACACCAGGGGAATTTGTCAAACCAAATGGTAATACAATAAATTCATAATGTCCAAATCTTTCTTTAAATGCAGTTTTAGGGATGTCTTCCTCTTTGATTCACAACTGGTGATATCCCGATCTCAAATCATTTTTCTAAAATATGGTCACCCCCTTCATTTGATCAAATAAGTCATCAATTCTTGGTAACAAATACTAATTCTTGATTGTGGCTTTGTTTAATTGATGACAGTTAATGCAAAGCCTCCATGATCCATCCTTCTTACAAAAACTACTGGTGCACCCCACAGTGATACACTTGGACGTATAAGTCCCAAATTTAATAACTCTTTTAATTACATCTTCAACTCCTGCAATTAAAGTGTCAACATCCGATATGGTGTTCTTCCAATCGGTTATATTCCAGGTTTTAGATCTATGGTAAATTCCAATTCTCTTTTCGACGGTAAACCCGGTAGTTCTTTAGAAAAAACATCAACAAACTCTGATACTACAATAAAGTCTTCCAATCTTTCCATGTCACCCTTTTCGTTAAGAGCTAAAATGGCATACAACTTACATCCCTTTCGCATATTTTTCTTCAATTGTAGGGAAGTAATAAATGTTAGCGATACTCCTTGGTTTTTCCCTCCAATTACTCTGTTATGTCCCAAATCATCAATTAAGATTAATATTTTCGTCTTATAGTTAAGTATCGCGTCGTGTGATTCTAACCAATCCATTCCAATCACTACATCGTAGGATCCCAAGGTTGTGACAAAGAGGTTTGCACTTGCGACAAATTCACCCAAATTAATAATACAATCTTTAACCTTTCCTCCAATTTTTTGCTTGGCTCCAAATGCCAATTATATATCTAAACTCATCTTGTTCAATTGTCTTCACCTTAATTTAGTTCAACAAGGCACTAGATATAAAACTCTCAGTAGCCCCTGGATCTATTAAAATACTAAACTGTTGATCTACTATCATACCTGAAGTCTCGAGCACTGTAGACTAATGCTTAGCCTGGCGGTTAATCACCGCTTCATGAATCCTATGGGCCTTTCCCAAATATCCTACTGTCATTTTTCCTATTGATCCAGAAGTTCTCTCCTTCTCGATAAGACAATCTCTCTAATAATAGGGTTCTACACAAGTCCAACACCCGTTCTTAGGACCGATGATCCTAGTTCCAGAGGAATAATTTGTTGGTTTATAGTTCTAAGGTATGGATATGTTCTGTGGAACAAATCTATACTACAATTTTTGCTTAGGACAATGCAGATGTTATTGTGGTGGTGCTCTACACAGGCTCCTCTGATTGGTATCATGTCTGCATGGTGTAGAAAATACAAGTCCTCTGGGTGTATCACGGTGCCAAAAGTCTGTCTAATGGGTGTATGTTGTTGTGGCACTATAAGTGGTGTATGTCATGTCTTCTTGGAAGGAGTCCTACCCTGAACGCCATTGTTCAACTCTTCTTTAGAGATAAAATATTTATGTACTGCATCATGCAAAGTCTGAGGCATCAAGATCCTCACCTTAGAACGAATTTATTAACCTTTAACTTTTCATTGTTCAGGTGCAAAGTGTATCTGAGAAACTCCATAAATCTAGCCTCATAATCAAGTACTGTACGACTACCCTGTCGTAAAGCGTTGAATTCATTAAGCTGGCGCTCAATGTATTTGAGACCAAAAAAAAAATATTAACCTTTGACTTTTCATTGTTCAGGTGCAGAGTGTATTTGAGCAACTCCATGTATCTAGCCTCATACTCAGGTATTGTATGACTACCCTGTCGTAAAGCGTTGAATTCATTAATCTAGCACTCAATGAACTCTTCAAATAGGTACCTCTCTTGGAATAATTCCTCAAACAATTCCCAAGACATGTCTTCAATAACCATATTCAGTTGTGGTAAGAGTGTCTTCCACCAAATAAGTGCACTCCCTTTTAGCTGAAAAACCACCATACGGGCCTTCATGTTGGAGGTATAATCGTGCAATTCAAAACACATTGCCATATTCTCCAACCAAGCTTCAGCATCTAAATCATCCGTGGAACCCTAGAAATCGAGAAATTTTACCTTCTTGAGTTCTCTATGAATACTACCACTAACTACATGAGGCAGTTACGAACCCTCATTGGGTGCAGATCCTCTACCCTTATCTCGATCAAGAATATTTAGCAATGCCTCTGACATCCACTAAAAACACCTCATCATACCCATGACATCGTCCACTGCAATATGCTCCTCCTCAGTAGTATGCTCTTCTCCCTGTGAACAAAATCCCTCGGGTGTAGATGTACTTGGAGGAATCATACCTCTTCCTCATGCACCCTAACATCTACTCATCCTTCATCCTCTAACCATGATACTTGTCATAAAACAATTTCAATTTATATTAGCGACATATCTTAATGTAAACAAAATGCATTGGAAGTCATAACGAGTCTAGTGTCAGAGAGTGGAATCGGCTCTGATACCATATGTAACAACCTCCCAAAATATTGAACATCAAGCGTAAGTGAATACGACAAACATAATTTATTTATTTTTTACTCATTCATACATAAGTAAAATCATTTAATTACATTAGTTGAGGTTGCACAACTTGCGCAACCTTTAGATATGCTAACGCGCAAGTCGCATTTAGATTCCAATAAATGATAATATAATTCATTATATAAGTCATCCAATATATAATCATCCAATAAATAATTAATATAAATTCAATAGATTAACAGGTCTAATCAACTAAATTATTATTACATTAATTTGAAGACGATTAATCACATTCAAGATATCATTTAACATTATGATGCATTCAATCTCATCTTTATACAATATATATAATATGGTACTTTTAGGATCAACAAGATATAGATTATATCCATTGATCATATATGGCCCTATTTACCATATCATACAAAATGTGTCATAATACACGATTTGGAATTTATCATTGGCGTGAAGTTCATGTAATTATTAGTATACGAAATCACACTGTAATGGTTATTTATAACATAACAGTTAACACGAGACCCACTAATATAGTCATTGAATCAATGACTAAAATCAACACCAGTCACAATGAGCATTGGTGTGGTTACAGGCTGTCATTCTCCTACTACTATTAATTTCAATGGCACAATTTTTGCAATCACCTCAAGGCACTCATATCACTCTGAGTCCTTAATCAATAATTCGTTGAAGTGCAGGAGTGACATGTCGATGTCTTCTGGAGATCTCTCAACTATTATTTCTATCAACCAAGATCCCCTTAAAAAATGTTATTATGAATCCACCTACAATCTTCAGGACATTGTTAATCTAAAGAAAAATATTCATATGTAAGATTTCAATAGGGAAATTCTATCTGGAAATTTGGTGAACATACATGTATACTATTTTTTTTACAGAGAATAAAAAATCAACCAGAGATTCACAAACCCAGGATATATGGCACCTATTGCAAATTGATTCATGCACAGAAAAATATTGTTTCACCTTCAGACATAAAACAAAATTTAATCATTGAATAGTATATAAGAATCCATCGAACAGGTATAAGCTAGAATTTTCAGAAATTTTATCTTCTCTCTTTTTTTATAATCTCAATAATATTTAATCCATATAAATTCCATACACATTAAGACAAAATTTATATATATAAACAAATGTTATCCAATATCGAGAGGCTCTTCCACACATTCAAGTATACAATTAACATTTAATACCTAACAGAATTTTCTTCATTGCACCATTCATAAAACAACAAATTACATAATGAATACAAGGCATAATTCTTATAGTGATTCTGGTCGATATAATTTAACAAATCTAAATACAGAAATTCAAATATAATCAACATCAATTTATATACTATGTAAATTTTGAACAATATACGGAGACTATGCTAGTACCATGAGAGTTCTTCTAAATCAGTGAAACAACAAAATATTAAATATCGTAACCTAAAGAGTGATATGCGAAGATGATCTTCAACGTCAAAAATTGTGCATGTCCTCCTTGCTTCTGCTTGCTAATCCAAAGACTTCACCAGTACCTCCCAACCAACGATGGGGGTACTCTTCTTCCCCCTTAGCCCCTCAAGCCGCAAAGGGGTCACACACAGAAATTCAGATCCAAAATCTAGCTCAAGCTTGTCCTCACAAGGAGAGGCTTCCACCCTTTGCACAAATCTTGTAGCCCAACTCACACAAGTAAACCAGTCAATAGAAATTTTAACAAAATTTCAATCATCCATCCATAGGGTCCCTTTCTTTCTTTCCCACCTTTCTTTTATGAAAATATTTCTCTTGGCACTTGTCTTCTCATCCAATATTAGATAATTTGTAATTACATTTTTAGATATTATTCACCCCCAACACATGTCACACTTTCGCCAAGTTGCACATGTTTATTAATTTTTAATAAAAATAAATATGTAATTTCCCTCACATCCCCAATTAGTTCCTACATTTTCTCCTAGTTCTCCCTTAGTTCCCTAATTTCTCATTTATTATGTATCCTAACTAATTTAAAGTTGTAGTCTAATTAGGACTCTTCTCTTAGTTAGGCTTTAGAGTTTAGATTGACTAAGGATTCTAACTCTATGTTAACAACCCAGAGTCTCATGAATTTAAACTATTTTTATTAAAATTCTTTTATTAATTTCATGTGCACATTGTGCACACGTCTTAATTTTATTCTCCCTTTTCTAGATTTTTAATAACTCACTATTTTTTTCATGTGACATGCCCTTCAAGATGCACCTATGTTCTCCAAGGGTGCCACTTGCCAATTGACTTAGTTTGGAAGTTTTTCGACACTTGGAGTCAATACTCCACTTGTCGACCTTGTGTGAGACTAAGGTCTTACTGAGGAATAAGGAATTGGCCTTATTGCGCACCCCTCAGAAATCCTTGTGAGCAATTGTCTTAGTCTACCCTCATGATATCTTGAATCTCTCAGAAACAAGGTAGTCGTTAACCTTCAGTTCAAGTCACGGCGAGAGTGCTAGTAGGTTGTGACAGGTACGTTGCCACACCTCTCCCTCATCCATATGATATATGTGTATGACCCATTTACTCCATATGTGAGTCGGATTAGTAAGCATCACCATGTCTGCATCCACTGAAAAATATAGTATTAATAACTCATATACATGAAATCCATAACTGAAATCATCATCATAACAGATGCATAATAAAAACAAGTACTTATAATCAAAGTCAATAGTCCACTCTCTGACTCTATCTGGAGTCCAAGGAAGTTTGTTGATGCCATCAGCATCCTCATCATGGCACGTTTCCTGCACACTTAGGAAACTCATCATAATACATGTCAATGTTATACATCAATATTAATAACATATCAAATTTCAATACTCAATCATAGCATAAACTCATAACCCAAAACAGATAATCATAATGTACCATGTTTTGACTAGATCACTTGCTCGCAAGTGTTCTCAAAGAATAAATCAGTGGTATGAAATGTGATCAGTGGAACTGGATGTTACATAATAAAATTCCATACAAAAATTAGGTTGGTTGAAAGTAACCAAAGAAAATAGTGAATTGGTCAACAATCATTTGGATATCTCCAACCCATGATCAAAAAATCATCCAAAGAAATTACAAGGAGTTGAAGTAGGTTTAATTTCAGATGGACAGAAATTAATACTCAAAACCTCCATTCATTGTGTAAGGGGGAAGAAAATAAGAACTTAAAAATATCTCAATCAAGCAAACTTTTCCAATTAGAATCAAGTAGATATGAACATGGGACAAATTTGAGTGCCCATTCTCACCACAAGAGGGACTAAATAGTATCATTTATTTAAAATATCTCACTTGCAAGATAACGCAATGCTTGAAAATGAATCAATGTGATAAAATGAATAGAATAAAGGATCTAAAAATTATCCCAACACACAAAAAGTTTTGAGAATGAAATAAAAGAAAATTTTCCCATATCAAAATGAGTCTTGACCCAAAAATCCACTCAAGGAAAAAAATTAGCACGCAAGCCTTCTATTTCTTCTCACCTCTGCTGAGAATTTTCTTTACTGGTCAGCCAACAGTAATACCCGACCTGTTGAACCCATTTAAAATTTTTTCTTGGCCACAATAAAATTAACATGCAACACACTAATTTATTCATGCAATTAACAACACATTATAAAAACACAAATGCAGTCATTCAAGAAATAAAACACAACATTCAAATGAAATTATTTGCACAGCAGAATAAACATATAAAATACAACAAAAACTTATCTTTAAATTGTTGAACCATTTCGATGTGTAATGGGGATGTTCATCCCAACCATAGGCTTAGTGTAAAATTTCTCTCAACAACAGTCCACCCCCAAGATGAGTATATGATTCCACAAGGAGGTCTAGCCCACTTGGATGTCCACTCTCCACATTGAGCAACACAACACCTAGGTTCTACTTCAACAACATCTCCAATCCACCAACTCTCTTCCCCTCAACCTTCACAACCCAAGGAATGATATCCCCCTTCTCTGCAATGTAGTGCCTTGTGCCTTTCCACTTCCCTCTAGGGATCCAATGCACTCAGTTGGCTAGGAATCTCATAGCTAGGGAGTCTAGGAACTATCAATTGTTTCATGAGAGATCACAACATCCTTCTCAAGTCTCTTGAGCCATTTCCTCAACATGAAATGTCACTTACAAGCATACATCCTTCATTATGGGCACAAAATCATCCCTCTCATGGTTGTTTTCAACCATACCATTGTTGTTGCTCTTTTCCAACACCCAACTCTCCTCTTTCTCTCCAAAAACAACATGTAAAAACTATCCCAAAAAGGAACTTGAAATTCCTTTTCTTTTCATGCAAGCTTGACTCTCACATTTTCCAAAAAGTGGTTGTACTCATCCCATTCCATCATAAATTAGTGAGTTGACCTTTCCCACCTACCACTCTTCAGTCACTTGAATGTCTCTTTTGATATTTCTAAGGGAATAAACACTATAATGAAATGGCTTGAACTAATATAAATGGGT
Source organism: Picea mariana (assembly GCA_032191745.1). Taxonomy (NCBI): domain Eukaryota; kingdom Viridiplantae; phylum Streptophyta; class Pinopsida; order Pinales; family Pinaceae; genus Picea; species Picea mariana. Next base: position 151,516 of record JASDQU010010903.1, on the reverse strand, counting down.
AACTCCTTGGACCCCTCTTCAACCTGCTTTCTTGGTGAATCATAGCCCCCCATCATTATTGTCTCACTCATACCCTAGCAAGTGATTATTATTTTTATTAATCATTTCCAATGTACAAAATACATAATTCGGCCATCGGCCATATTAATCAATATGGGTTGTTCGACCCAACATATCGGCTTACTAGCCTAAATCACATTTGCACATTTACATTATAATTTTTGGGGATTAAAACTAGGGATGTTACATCCCCTCCCCCTTACTTGTGCATTTTCCTCGGTGCACAACACCACACATGTGTACATACATATTGTGATTCTGGGCTCTCCAACATTTAATCAACATATAGGCTCTTCGACCTAACATCATAGAGGCATTCTAGCCCCAAAAAGCTTCACATAAGCACTCGATCCTAAAACCATACATAATTGATTTCACAATTCATAATTTTTCCAGTATTTTCAACCATCAATCTCTCATTCCCCTTATCTTGCACAACCCAAGGAAGTGTACCTCCTTCTTTGCACCATAGTTCCTTGGACTATACCATTCCCCTCCAGGGTTACATCATAGACTCGTTGGGAAGTCTTAGAGTTGTGTCTCTAGGAACTCCAACTGTAACAACTTTTACAATTTATCGATTCCCACAATCCAAGAAATTTTACCCCCTTCTCTACACCACGATCCCTCAAGATGTACCACTTCCCTCCAGGGCTCTAGAATAAGGTCAGACATGAAGTCTTAGAGTTGTCTCTAGAAAATCCAACTATGATAATGGAATCTCCAAACTTTCAAATATTTGCAAATGTGCCTCTTGCATTTCATATTCAACTCCACTTTGCTTCTTTCAAGCTGCAACAAGTCCACTAGACTTTACTTGTTCCATGCCTTTGTCCTTGAGCTCCATTTTCTTCTGGCGCTCTTCTTTCCAAGTACTCACTCATGTCTTCATTCTTCAATCATTCCTGTGCAACCATCATGAAAAGATAAATGTTATATCCATTATCATGTAACAATCATCTTATTCACTGGATTTCTCAACTCCACACTGTAACATTTATTCAAAAATAAGTTTGTAAACATAAACCAATACTTATCTTTGTGGCTATCTTCTGCTTCACAAAGTTGCCACGGGCAAGAATTCAGCTCATCGTTCTTTCATACACACCCTCATGACTCTAGCCACCATGTCATATGCATCATGAAGTTACTTATTCCTTGTTATACTAACCCTCCAAGCTCATACATCCCCTTATATGCTTCATAGTCCCTCGAGCGATCCATCATTTTCCAATGTGTTCTTGTGCAAGGAGAGCACCAACTTACTACCAGAATCCCACTAGCAATTTGTACCTGATGGAAATCATAGGGTTATGGTGTCCTAATAGTATCCTTATTCCCAATATTTCCACCTTCAACAGCCAGTATCTCATATGTACACACATGCAATCATCATGATATATCATCATAACAACTTCTGTTAATAATTCAAATAGGTTTTATAGGAAAATTTGCATTTCCTAGTATGAGATTCCTTCTCATAATGTTTGGCTCTTGCAACAATAAGCATTGGTCTTCCTTATAGGCTTACACCATTTCCATACTCAAGACCATTATTCTTGCAATTTCCCCTCAAATTTCATTCAGCCAAACAAATTGTTAGTAAGTATGCACATTATGTTTTCATTGTAACATTTATGACAACTCATGGAATGATCTCAAAATTGTATCTTACAAACAATTCAATCACTTCTAGCTATTACTCATTTTAAATGGAATGAAACTATCACTTACTTTATATGCATTATCTAGCACACCAAGCTATAATTCAATCAAACATTACCAATAAACATATGTGCCAATACCCATGGCCACACCTAAACAATGCATCCTTGCATTAACTCTAGAATACCATATATCTATGTCATGTAGTCTGCCATGGTGAGTTGGAAGGTTCAACCAACGCCTCAACACATCATCCAAACTATTCCCCATTTACTTGCTCGGTCATTTGGATACTTTCCTCTTCAACCCATACAAAACACCAAGAATATAATCCTCCAGTTCTCTTTAATGTCGACAAAGAGGTTGCAGTCCAAACATCGGTTATACAGGGGAACACCATTACGCACTTGTACAACACTATATCCCTTCCATATCCAACCACATCATGGTCTCACATGTGTCTAGCTCTACTGGCATCCATTTCTATAGAAGGAGTATGTCTCTTGACTTGACCTAGTTATGATCCCATAACCAACATAACATAATATGTAATTAAATTTCATATAATTGCATTCAAGCATTAAGCAACATTTATATACTCAAGGCCTTCCATATTTACACATCAATTCTAATACTGAATTTTGACTGAGGTAATTCTTGCCTCAATTCCCTTAAACATTTATGCATCATAAGTAACCCAAATGCATAGTTGTATGGTCATTATCACATTAGTCGATGCTAACTAGTCAGCTGGTATTTTGTAGAACCTTGTAGGATCCTTTCTTGATCAACATTCTTACCATCCTAATTTATCTTTAAACAGATGCTTGTCATATGCAGCAGCAGCAACATCAACACCTTCAACCATGCTATAAACATTTTTCTTGGATACATAATCCATCACTAGTCATATTCAATCATCATAACATCATTATTACATATATAACAACAAACTATTCTCATGCCATATGCATGTCCAAGCATTTCCACATGAACTATTGCACATGAATATGCATCAAGCGTCCAATATCATCATGTCTAATAATGCACATGTATTATATATTCATTGTGTGTATCGTGCATCACTTCAAGTATGCACTCTAGTGCATATTTGTTTCATCTTCTTGTGCTCCACATAGCTATCCTTCAATCCTTCTAGATCCTTGTAGTTGTGTGCACTATCATTCTTCTCATCTATGCATTCATGTTCCTTGACCTGAACATTTTCCAACCAAGTCCCACTTGGCCATTCTCCATTTCCAGCCAATATTCCATATTGGCAACTGCTTCCACTCAGGAAATCATGCCCCATCCTGACCTTGTTGGAACCTTCCATCATCTTGGAATGAGGTACTTTACATCATTCCATCAGCTTTATACTGTGATATCCTATGACTAGCTTAACCATTAACATTATGGCATCCCTTGCGATTACTCTAGCATTCCATTGGATTTTCTCAATTTTGAATACTTCACTTCACTTCATTGTGTAATCCCTGTGAATCCCTACTTGTCCACTCAGATACCAAACTACTCCCAATGGAGTGATACATTTCTCCATTTGCACTTTTAAGTGAACAACCTTTATTATTTTGTCCCTTGAATTCTTTGAACCTACACTTTGCTTCCACTACACACTCTATCCCATGAGTCACACTTCACCTCATGAGATCCTTGTTGTTCTTTTACAACAAGTTTACATTTCTATCTTCAAGTCTATGGAGGCTTCCTTAACTCCTTGTGCCTTATTAATGACATTCTTCACCTAATGGCTTCAGCTTTTTATGTGAGAATCTCCATTGATTCTTCTTTGCAAGTCATTAAGCCTCTATTAAGGCCTCTACGACCATATTTTAAGGCCTTAACACTCATTTATTATGTTTTTGTTCATTAGGATTAGGTCAGCTTAGTGGTAGGTTACATCATGCTCACTTTATCTCATATTTATAATAAAGGAGAATCATGTGTATAAACATCTCATATTGTCTTGTACAATGAATATATTATAAAAGGAGGTTTCCCCCTTGAAGTGGACTAATATTCATTGACTTATTATCATTTTCAAGGCATTGATTCATAACATTTGGTGTCAAGACCATCGATCCTAGGGTTTTGCTTCTTCAAGTGAGTCATCTTGGAATTCTCATTATAAAAAAAATTATGGGATGCTTCAGACAACAAAATTTAGAGGTTACTTAGGAGACATGTCATAGTAAGTCTATTAAAAATTTTAGTTTCTGGTTCATTATACTTTCAGAGATATGGCCTATGGAAGACAGGGTTTGTGACTCATCTTGAAATCGGTTTTAAACGAGCCATCTTGGAATTTTTTCTATAAAAAAAATTCTGGAAAGTTTTAGACAGTAAAATATTTTGGAAAATGAGGAGAAATGTCATAATATAGGTGGTCAAAATTTTAGGTGCGGTTTTGATATACTTTCATAGATATAGTCTGTGGAAGACAACGTTTGTGACTAATCCTTAAATCAATTATCTTAGTATTTTTGCTGTAATTTTTTGTATTGAAGTTTCAAACTTTGGAATTTTCATAATCATGAGTTGATAGACTGAAGTACATGTAGGAAAAAATTTCAGATTTTGACCCATTGTATTTTATGATATATAGCTTGTGAAAGTTAGGGTTTTTTCACAAGTTATTTTCTGATGATTTTAAAATTTTATTTTTTTTGTTAGCAAGCTCATTTTGAAAAAAAAAATGGAGACATGTTCTAGCATCTTTAAATAATACAAGATATGTCATTTAGCGGGTAAAATTATGGTTGGGGAAGAATACATGCAAGAAAAACACATGGTTTCACATGGTTGGAAACACATTATTTCACCTAGTTGGAAACTTATGTAACCCATGTTGGTACCTCTTCGAGTAGTATCACATTAGACAATATTTGTAATTGGACTCTCACTTCCACATACCTTTGGGTATATAGGAAGTCCCCTAGGTATACCTAAAACCAGCCTTAAATAAGTGTTTAGTCGACTTGTTGATATACTAAATCAAGAACAACACTCAGGGAGACCACTCTCTAGTACTTAGGCAATCGAGTAGTACGGCTAAGGGCATGGTTGAGCCTCCTTAGTCGGTGCCCTGAGCTATTGAGTTGAGTACCATTATTGGACCTTGCACATATATCAAAAATCTATAGCACCTGACACTCCCTTGTCCTTAGGACCCAATAACTTTTTCCCATGGATCCAAAGAAAGATCCAAAATTTACTTCACCAATTAAATTACCTCCATAAAGCTCCTCCATGACTTGTGAAGAAATGAGAAGATACAAAACTAGCTATCCAAATTCGATAGTCAAATTAATGGATTGAAGGATAGGTTAGTGAAACATGTTGATTTGATGAATACTCAAACAGAAATGGAAAGGAAGATGGATGAAAATAACGAATGAATGAAAAGAACAATGGAACAGTTGGAACAAAAAATGGATGGAAAGTTGGAACAAATGGAACAAAATATTATAGAAGCCTTAAATGTGAGGTTCCCTAAAATTGATCAGGTGGCTAAAGGGACTCATGAAAATAAAGGTAGTATTCAGGTTGAACAACTTTCCAATAATAAAAATTTTCTAGGGGGATTTGACTCCAATAATGGAGTTACTTGTGGATGGTCTCCAAAAGAAGTGAAACTTCCCTAGGTTCAATTAAGGAAGTTTGATGGAACAAATATCTTTACCTAGGTGAACCAACTATATCAATATTTTGAACTGCATAATATTATGGATGATAAGCAAAGGGTTCATATAGCAACTTTGAACTTTGAGATAAAACCATATCAATGGTATCAATGGATAGTTAAAAGGAAGCCCCATTATTATCATTATACTTGGGGATAATGTTCAAGAGACTTAGAAACACAATATGGGAAAGTTTGGGAACAAGACTACTTCAGTCAATTAACAATAATCAAGCACTTAGGTGATATTGAAGATTATAATTCATAATTTCAAACCTTGGCCACAAGGGTGGATAACATAAGTGATGAACATTTGTTGGAAGCTTACATGGGTGGATTAAAAGAAGACATTAAACATGAGATTTTCCTAAAAAATCATGAAAATATTATGGAAGATATGCAATTTTCTCATCATATCCAAGCCATGAATAAGGATACAAACAAGACTACCATTGGAGCATACACAAGAACCAGAGACTGTTTTGGGGTTCATAAGACAATCGTACCTCAACCTACTAGAATATCAAAAAAGGAAATGGAGGAAAGAAGAGCAAAAGGAATATGCTTTGGTTGTGACAACAAATGGTCAAAAGGACATAAATGTTAAGAAACAAAAAATTTCACCTTGGAAAATAAAGATGAAGAGGAAGTGGAGGCATCTACTGAAATAAACAAGGCAGAACTTGCCAACTTAAAAGAACACGAAATAGAGGTAAAAATTGTGCATAACATTGATTCAAACATATGATAAATATGTGTTCATGCATTGGTAGGTTTGTCATCACCTCAAACCCTAAATATTCTATGTTACATTAAGAAGCAAAAGCTTATAGTGCTCATTGACTCGAGTAGTACCCATAACTTCATTGATAAAATATTAGCAGAGCACCTCAATTTTTTTGTATATCCAGTGACAAATTTTCAAGTTTTGGTTGTTAATGGAAGAAGTATTGATTGTAACATCCTCCTCTTTTCTTACAAAAATGTAATCGTCTTCAACCTATAAAATTTTGTTTCCTTGATTTATCCAAATATATTAATGTCATTCAGTTTCAACATTACATATTTTAATACAATCTTTATATATATATATAAAAGAAAAACCATCGATAATGATTTATAATCTATCAAGATATTATTCTTATACAAAATCAACTTTTCAATAAGTTTTAGATACCTTAAGCAGGGCTTATCCTTAAATTCAACATCAATACAAGAATTTAATTATACACAATCTCTAGAGAATGAACATCTTTACCAGCTTCATGTGAGTGCATCCTACGCCATTCTTACCATAGAATACGTAAATTAATCCTAAAATCTAAATGATTACCACTGTAACAATTTATCTATCTACAAAACTTGCAATAATAAAAACACCCAAACAATTATGACATTTATATTACGTTACTTTATTATTCATAGCAATGAATCCATAATGTCATGTATAAAATATAATAGTGAAACCTTAAGATAATATCATATATTAATATTATATACATATATATGTGTATGATAATTTTAATATTTATACCAATCAACTTCCACTTACAAGTCAAGTTCTAAATTATAACCCAAACACGACATTGGTAGAAGGTGTCATAAGCTCTGGAAGCATAGTGGTTTGTGAAAGCAAGTAGAGACCAAGGAGTCGATCCTGCAGAGAAGAAATCAAAATCAACCTTTGAAACCCCAAGAAAAATCCCTTGTTGAAGGAAAGTGGATCCAGAGAAAGGAGGAAGCTACAACAATAGTTGATCTGGCTGCGAGATTAACGCCAGCCATAAATCCTTGAGGCCTTTAGATTTTGGGATTCGTCACTTCGGCTATCCAGGTGAATTTAGTTATTGTGGTTGATGCGCGAAGACCCAAAGCAAAGGAAAAATGTGGATCTAGTGATCGAACGAGGGTTGTTAGATCTCCGAGACTTTGTCCTTCACTGGTTCGGTGATTTGACACTCTGGCGAATTGAGCCATTGTTGTAAAGGGTGAGGAACTCTCGAAGTCCTGAAGTCTGAAGTGGACGTCAACTGTACATACGCAAGTGAGAAGAATCCCCGAGAGCCATCTGATCAAGCCTTAACATTGACGAAGGAGAGAGGAAGGGTAGGTTAATACCTACACCCGTCAATCAATAGAACTTTATGACAGAATCGACCCGTAACACTCCAGTTAAATGTGAGTGTTGTGGATTTGGTGAATCCTCCGAAGCACCAGAGTCTCGGAGCTCCGAATAGTGCCTTTTTGGCCAATGCTTGGTTCTAGCCCATAGTCAAATGCAATTATGTCAATCAACAAATCAATCAAGATGCATAGATGTATGGAATTCAATGGAAAAGGAATCTAAAGATGAATGAGAGTAATCAATTCATGTATACTAGAAACAGGAAATTATACCCAATGACACCTTAATCGATACGGAGGATTAACAGTTTCCAAGGTATATATTATTCACAAAGATTTACACCTTGCACAAACAACAGTTCTAATTTGAGAGGGAACCATTACATTTACCAGTCGTAGATACATATCACAGTTTAGAATTTCATTACACCTTCGAGGTTGGACAATTAACTATATTTGTATTCCAATTTTCTTAGAAACAAATCTAAAAATTAACAACAAATTTCAAGCTCCTGCATTCGTGCTTAGCATTACAATTTAATCGACATGCCATCATTAAATCAGAGGATTTTTTTTCATCAGATTCTACGCCCAACTATTTATATAAATTTCATACATTATTCTAACATACTCATAGTCATTGATAATCTTCTAATAAACTGAATTAGAATGTTATTCATAAGGTTCGTGTGATATATACATTTTTATATATACATATATGGAAATTACAAGATCTGTAACAATTCCATTCTTTATTTAAAATCTGTAATAATTCATTCAAAAGATCAGTAATATTTACATTCCTCAAATGAAATCTATAAATTTTCAATTATTTACACCACTACAAAATGAAATTCAATAATTATAACAACAACATGATTATAACAAAATACTGTAACCAAAATGGTGATGAGTAAGGTCGATCTTCAACTTGAAGGTTGCACTACCTCCTCCTTTCTCCCACCTATTAATCCAAGGACTTCACTTGTACCTCTCAGCCAATGCTAGGGGTACTCTTCTTCCCCCTTAGCCCACCGAGCCGCAAAGGGGCCACACACAAAAACTACAAATGATAGCACCAAATGTACCTCGCAAGGAAGAGCTTCCACCCTCTACAAGTCTTGGAATCCCAACTCTCACAAGTAAAACTTAGTCAAGAAAAATTTTGGCAGCATAACAATACTAACCAAAGGTGACCCCCTTTTCACTTCTCCTCCATTTCTTTTATAGAATTATTTTTCAATGAAACTTGTCCCCATGCACAACCAAATCATTTTTATTAATTAAATTGATTAATTATTCACCCAACACAAGTGTCACACTCTCCCAAGGTTTCACAAGTAATTCCTCTTTTTATTTTATTTAAAAATCCATTTTCCCTCACATTCCCCAATGTGTTCCTATTTTTTCTCTTAGATGTCTCTTAGTTCCTCAAATTACCATTTAATGAGTGTTCCCTAACTAGATCTTAGTTTGAGTTGGTTTAGGAGTCTTCTTTTAGTTAGACTTAGTGGTAGATTAACTCAAAATATCATTCTAGGACTACACCTATTCTCTCATGTTTTTAATTTCTTTTTATTTTAAAAAACCATTTTATTATTTTCATGCACACATGTGCAATTTTCCCTATCTTTAAATTTGTATTCCTTATTTTACTAGAGTTTGATTTTATCTCAAATCTTTTGACTTATTTAATATTTTATTTAGTCCCTTATTTAAATTTAGACTTAGATTTAGTCTTAGACTTAGGCTTAGACTCTTGTTAGACTTCTAAGTTTATAATTTACTGACTAATTAAATTTTATTCTAACAAGGTCTAAACAATTCATTATTTTCTAGGCCACCTAGATTTATTGACTCACATTTAATTGCACGACGTGCCCTTCAATATGCACCTTCATGCTCCAAGGGTGCCACTCGCCTTTGACTAGTTTTAGAAGTTTGTCTGACACTTGGATTCAACACTGCACTTGGTCGACCTTGTGAGAGAATAAGGGCTTCTAAGGAATAAGAACTTTTCCTTATTGCGCACCCTTTATATTTCCTCGTGAGCGACTGTCCCAGTCTTCCCTCACAAAATCATGTACTTATCTAACTAGGTAATTGTTAACCTATGGTTCAGGTCATGGTGGGACTACTAGTAGGCTATGATAGGGATGTTGCCACACCTCTCCATCAAATGTCTGTTTTCTGTGCATGACCCTTTTACTCCTTATGTGAGTCGGATTAGAAAGCATCGTCAAGCCTGCATCCACTGACAAAAACAATGTCAATAATCCATATATATAATTCATACTATAATCAATCATATATCACATGTGTGTAAAATGAAATACTCAAACAAAATACAATCCAATCCCTGACTCAATCCAGAGTCCAAGGAAGTCCATTGATGCCATTAGCATCCATATCCTGTCATGCGTCATGCACACTCAGGAGAACTCATCAACAATATATGTCAATACATATATATTTAAAAGTAACAATGAATTACAATACATCATCAACATCATATACAACTCATAATCGAAACGAAATTATAATGTACTATAGTCGGATCACTTGCACGCAAGTGTCCTCAAAGAATAAGTCAATATAAGTGTGATCAGTAGAACAGGATGTTACATACACCCCCTCTTGTTTTAAACTTCGTCTTGAAGTTTGTATTGTCTATAAATGCAAGAAAAATGTATCTGACATAGATCTACATATATAATCTATCAAACAAATAAGGAAATGGATGACACATCTCAACTGTGTCCTCCCATGTAGCCGAGTTTGGACTATAGTTGTCCCACTAGACCTTGACCTGATCGACTATTCGACGTCGTAGTTGTCGACTGTGATGGTCCACAATGCAGATTGGCTCTTCCATGAGAGCACCCTCATTTGACACCTGCAAAGAACTCATGTCAATAACATGTGACGGATCACTAATATAATGTTGTAAAACAGATACATGAAATACATCGTGCATACGCCTAAAAGAACTAGGCAAGGCTAGTCGGTAACCCACGGGTCCTTTCTTTTCCACAACTTTGAAAGGTCCTGCAAACCTAGGAGAGAGTTTATCACCCTTTCCAAACTTGATCGAACTCTTATGCAGTTTTACCCACAAGAAAACTCTGTTGCTAACCTCATAACTGCGGTCAACGTGATGCACATAAACATAACTCTTATGTCGATCATGCACTTATTTAATCCTTTGTCTTATTGATTGCATATGTTCTTTAATTTCTTAGATCACTTATGGTCCCACCAGGACCCTATCCTCAAGTCAATCCCAACTCAACGGCGTCCAATACGGTTGCCCGTAAAGAAACTCAAACGGTGCCATCTTAATCAGACTCTAGTAGTTGTTGTTGTCTTCAAACTCTACCAATGGTAAGAAGTCTTTACAATGTTTGTGTTGATCCATCACATACATATGCAACATATCCTCTAAAATCTTATTCATCCTTTCAGTTTGTGCATCTGTCTCGGGGTGATATGTTGTGCTAAAATTCAAGTGTGTTCCCAAGGCCTCTTGGAAACTAGTCCAAAATCATCTAGTAAACATTGATCCCCGATCAGATATGATTCTTCTTGGTATACCATGTAACCTCACAATCTCGCTAAAAAATACTCTAGCTATGTCTGGCGCCTGATACATCGTACACACTGGAATAAAGTGTGCACTCTTCATCAAAGTGTCAACTACCACAAAAATCGAATAGTGTATCATTGTCGTCGGTGGAAATCTAACAATAAAATCCATCGAAATGACCTCCCATTTCGATTCAGGAATAGCGTGTGGCTATAACAATCATGTTAGATGTCTATGTTTAGCCTTCACTTGCTAACATTCTAGAAATATCGCCACATAACTAACTATGTCTGATTTCATTCCTTTCCAAAAGAATAAAGGCTTAAGGTCTACCTTCATCTTCGTGACTCCTAGATGAGCCATGTAAACTGCTCGATGAGCTTTGCTTAAGATCAAAATTCTTAATTCATCATTAGGTCGTATGTAAATTATGTCGTTATATCTCAACAATCCGTCCTTGTCCAATAAATAACCTTCAAACTTCAGTACCATTGTGGTATCTTGTCTGGTATTAGCCTTAACTTACTTATACCAATCATCCTCAATCTGTAGAGCTAGAATATTTTCTCACAAATTTGTCTTAAGAGGTATTACCGAGACTATGCGTTGTCTCTGACTCAACGCATTTGCTACTATGTTCATCGTTCCTTTAGTGTAAGTAATCTCGAAATCATATTCCCTAAGTAGTTCTAACCAACACCTTTGTCGCGCATTCAGGTCACTCTGAGTAAAAATATGTTGCAATCCACAATGATATGTCTTTAATTCAAATTTTTCGTCCAATCAAATAATGTCTCCAAAGTCTCAAGGCATATACAATCACTAATAACTCCAATTCATGTGTTGCATAGTTTTCTTCGCGCCTTCTTAATTTCCTAGAAATGTAAGCGATCACTCGACCGTCTTGCATCGAAACTTTGCCTAAACCTTCCTTGGATGCGTCTGTGCATACCAAGAATTATCTGTCCATGTCGGGGACCTTTAATATCGGTGTTGTCGTTTACAAATCCTTAATCTTTTGAAATGCTTCCACGCATTTCTATGTCCACACAAATTTCTTGTTTTTCTTCTGCAATTTTGTGATTGGATTTGCTATCTTCGAAAAACATTCGACGAATCATCGGTAATATCCTATCAAAACCCATAAAGCTACATACTTCCTCTATGTTCATCGGTGCGGGCCATTCCATAATATCCTCTACTTTCGTTGGATCCACAACAATACCTTCTCTAGATAATATGTGTCCCAAGTAATGAATCTCTGATTGGTAAAAAGAACATTTTGATAGTTTCTCGTACAATTTGCTTTCTCTTAGACACTGTAGAACCAATCTAAAGTGCTCATCATGCTCTTCTTTCGTCTAATAATAAATTTGTATATCATCAATGAATACTTGAACGAACTTGTCCAAGTATTCACGGAATACCCCATTCATCAAACTCATGAATACTCTCGGGGCATTCGTCGGTCCAGTCAGTAAAATAGTAAACTCATAGTGTATGAATCTCGTCTTAAATGTGGTCTTAGGGATATCTTCCTCTTTGATCTATAACTGGTGATATCATGATCTCAAGTCAATCTTAGAAAACACAGATGCTCCTTTCATCTGATCAAATAAATCATCTATTCTTGGAAACAGATATTGGTTCTTGATCATTGCTTTGTTCAATTGGCGATATTCAATACAAAGGCTCCACGATCCATCCTTATTTATCACAAAAATAATGTTTGCACCCAATGGTGACACACTTGGACGTATAAGTCCCAAGTCTCACAATTCCTTCAGTTGCATTTTCAACTCCTGAAATTCAGGCGTTGACATCCGATATGGCATTCTCGCAATCGCTTTTGTTCCAAGCTTCAAATATATGGTAAACTCAAGTTCTCGTTCTGGTGGAAAACCTGGTAGTTCCTCCGAAAATATGTCTGCAAACTATGATACTACCGGAAGGTTTTTTAATTGCTACAACGAAAATCCCCCTAAACTGGGTCTAAGGAATAAGCATAGTGATAACTCCCTTAAAAGACTGATATACCCTTAATCTACCCCAAAACCATCTAAACTAAGTGATGAAAGAGAGAGTTAATGAGTGCACCTTCAGTCCTTGTAGTAGGTGTAGACCTCTTTCGCTTGTTGTCGCCTCCTAAATTATAAATCTCCTCCCAAAGTTGACCTGTAAGGGGTTAGGAATACAATGCAACAACACATACAATCTCTAATGATCACTTTAAAAGTCTAAACATAGATATAAATGCTCAAATTAACAAAAACATGTAAACATAGGGTTTTGGGACAAGGATAAACTCTTTTCTTCAATTTCAAGATAAAAATGGTTACAACCTGTGTTGGCATCCACTCCACGAACCAAGTTTGGGCTCCTCTGTCGTGGCTCCAAGTGCATCAATCCCACATTATCCTCTTGCAACCAACATATCACCAAGGGAAGGAGGAAGGGTTACATAAGGAGAAAGGTTGGAGGGGAAGGTTGAGGCTAAAACTCAGAATGAGATGCAAATCTTGGGCTAAGAAAGGGAAGGGATTTTGGCAGAGTTTTCTTATTCTCTTGCTCATTTTCATAAATGACTCCCCAAGACCTCTTTTTATATGAGAAAAATATGGTTATTCAGTTTGGGGATGGGCTACAAGGGGTCAAATGTTTAGGAAACCCTCCCTAACCCGTAAACTCCGTCGAATTCCACGCAATTTTATATTTTTTGCAACTTTTGGAGGTAAACGCGGGTTAACTAGCATGCAGCATGTGTGTGCACGCGAGCTAACTAGCATGCAGCACGTGTGTGTACACAGACTAACTAGCATGCAACACGCGTGTGTATGTGGTCTATTAGTGCAGCAAGGCGCGTACACTATCAAAAAATTGTTTTTTTAGAAGGAAGCCTTAGCAGTATTTTTGGCAAAGTATGCAAATGGATGGGCCAATGTCTTGTATGCACAGATATGGAATTTTGGACTATTACATTAATCCTTTCGCATCCCCCTTTTCATTAAGCGCTAATATGGTGTATAACTTACACCCCTTGCACAGACTTTTCTGTAATTGTAGGGAAGAAATAAACCTCAAAGACACTCCATGGTGTCTTCCTACAATCACTCTACTATGTCCCATATCATCCGTCAAACTTAACCATTCCATCTTGCAATTAAGTATCGCATCATGTGATTCCAACCAGTCCATGCCAATCACTATGTCATAAGATCCTAAAATCGTGACATAAAGATTTACCTTTGTTACAAAATCAACCAAGTTAATTTTGGAGTCCATAACCTTTCCTCCAACCTTTTGTTTGGCTCCCGATGTCATTTCTACGTATCTGAACTCTTACTTCTCGAATTCCTTTACCTTAATTATTTTTAGCATTGCACTAGAAATAAAGCTCTTTGTAGCTCTTGGATCTATCAAAATACTAAAAATTTGATCGGCGATCATACCTGACGTCTCGAGCACAGTGGAACGGTGCTTGGCCTAGTGGTTGTTCATCACTACATTTATTAGGTGGGCCTTGCCCAAATCTCCAACTGTAGTGGGTCCTGATGATCTGGTATCTCTAGCCTTTTCAATCAAACAATATCGATGGTAATGTGGCTCTCCACATTTACAACATCCATTCTTCAGTCCAATGCTCCTGGTCCTTGAAGTAGAAGTTATTTATATAGTATTCTATGATCCTAGTGTATTCTATTGAACAACCTAAACTGTTATTGTTGATGTAGATGATGTCGTTGTTTCTTCTATGGTGCTTTGTAGGGAGTCCTCTGCTAAGGATTCTATCACTGCGGTGTCAAAAACATTTAAGGTCCTCTGGGCATATCACGGTACCCAAAAGTTTGTCTTGTTGGTATCTGCTACTGTTGCGCTCATGTTGTTGCCTATCCAAATGGTCTAGAAGGATTCATGCCCTGACCCCCACTTTTAATCTATTCATCATCTATGACGGCCTTCTAAACTACATCGTGCAACATCTGAGGCATTAGGATCCTCACCTTCGCACGAATGTTGAAGTTAAGGCCGAACACAAATTTGTTGACCTTTAACTTCTTCATGTTCAGATGTGGAGCATATCTGAGTGGCTCCATGAACCTGGACTCATACTCCAGTACCGTATGACTACCATGTCATAAGGTGTTGAACTCATTAAAATGGTGCTCAATGAATTCGTCCGACAAGTACCTCTCCCCAAATTGTTCCTCGAACAATTCCCATGACACATCTTCAACGGCCATGTTTAGTTGAGGTAAAAGGTGTAATCATGAAGTGTGAAGAACATCTCCATGTTCTCCAACCATGTTTTAAGGCATTGAACTCATTAAACTAGCGCTCAATGAATTCGTCCGACAAGTACCTCTCCCAGAATCGTTCCTCGAACAATTCCCATGACACGTCTTCAACATCCATGTTTAGTTGAGGTAAGAGGTGTAATAATGAAGTGTGAAGCACATCGCCATGTTCTCCAACCATGATTATGCAGACTTTCATGTTGGAGGTGTAATCATGAAGTGCGAAGCACATCGCCATGTTCTCCAACCATGCCTTGGCGTCTAAGCCATCCGTGGCACTTGAGAACTCGAGAAAATTCACTTTCTTGAGTTTTGTTTGTATACTACTACTACCTGTTGGAGTGCGTTGAGAAACCTCATTGGGCACAGATGTTCTACCCTCATCCCAATCAAGATAGTTGATCAATGCCTCTGACATCCTTTGGAAGTATCTCATCATACCTACCACATCTCCCACAACAACCTGCTCCTACTCAGTAGTCTGCTCATCCCTCTAAGGGTTAGATCCCTCTGGCGTGGATACTCTTAGAGAAGACACACCTCTTCTTCTCACACCATGGTGTCTACTTCCCTTGTGTCCTCTAACCATTATTACCTGCATGGAAAATTTCAATTTTATTATTGATACATCTTTAATCATTTTGTTTAACACAATGGAAGGCGTAACGGGGCCCTTGTCGCGGAGTTGAACCCGCTCTGATACCATATGTAACATCCTCCTCTTTTCTTACAAAAATGTAATCATCTTCAAACTATAAAATTTTGTTTCCTTGATTTATCCAAATATATTAATATCATTCAGTTTAAACATTACATAAATAATACAATCTTTATATATATAAAAGAAAAACCATCGATAATGATTTATAATCTATCAAGATAGTATTCTTATACAAAATCAACTTTTCAACAAGTTTTAGATACCTTAAGCACGACTTATCCTTAAATTCAACATCAATACACAAATTTAATTATACACAATCTCTAGAGAATGCATATCTTTACCAGCTTCATGTGAGTGCATCCTACGCCATTCTTACCATAGAATACGCAAATTGAATCCTAAAATCTAAATGATTAACAGTGTAACAATTTATCTATCTACAAAACTTACAATAATAAAATCACCCAAACAATTATGACATTTATATTAAGTTACTTTATTATTCTTAGCAATGAATCCATAATGTCATGTATAAAATCTAATAGTGAAATCTTAAGATAATATCATATAATAATATTATATACATATATATGTGTATGATAATTGTACTATTGATACCAATCAACTTCCACTTACAAGTCAAGTTCTAAATTATAACCCAAACACGACACTTGTAGAAGGTATAAGCTTAGGAGGGATAGCATTCCATGAAAGCAAGCAGAGACCAAGGAGTCGGTACTACAGAGAAGAAATATAAATAAAACTTTGAAACCCCGAGAAAAATTCCTTGTTGAAGGAAAGTAGAGCCATTGAAAGGAGGAAGCTACAGCATTCTTTGATCTGGCTGCGAGGAGAACGTCAGTCATAGATCCCCAAGGCCTTTAGATTTCGAGATTCAACACTTCGGATATCCAGGTGAATTTAGTTATTATGTTGGACTTGCGAAGCCCTGGAGCAAAGGACAGTCATGGATCTAGTGATTGAACGAGGGTCGTTAGATCTTCGAGCCTTCATCTTTCGGTGATTCGGCACTCCGAAAAACTGAGCCATTGTTGTAAAGGGTGAGGAACTCCCGGAGTCCCGAATTCCGGAGTGGACGTCAACCGTAGATCCGCAAGGGAGGAGAATCCCTGAGAGCCATCCGATCAATCCTTAACATTGACGAAGGAGAGAGGAAGGGTAGGTTAATACCTACACTCATTGGTCAATAGAACTTTATGACCAAGTTCGAACCGTAACACTCTGGGTAAATGGGAGTGTTGTAGAGTTGGTGAATCCTTTGGAGCATCGAAGTAACGGAGCTCCGAATAGTACCCTTTTGGCCAGCGCTTGGTTATAGCCTACGGTCACATGTGATTTTTTCAATCAGGAAATCAATCAAGACGCATAGATGTATGGATTTCAATGGAAAAGGAATCCAAATAGGAACTAGAGTAATCAATTCATGTATACTAGAACCAGGAAATTAAGCCCAATGACACCTTAATCGATACGAAGGATTAATAGTTTCCAAGGTCTATACTATTCACAAAGATTTACACCTTGCGCAAACAACAATTCTAATTTGGGAGGGAACCATTACATTTACCATTCGTAGATACATATCGCAGTTCAGAATTTCATTGTACCTTCAAGGTTGAACAATTAAATATATATGTATTCCAATTTTCTTAGAACCAAATATAAAAATTAACAACAAATTTCAAGCACCTGCATACATGCTTAGCATTACAATTTAATCAACATGCCATCATTAGATCAGAGGATTTTTTTTATCCGATTCTATGCCCAACTGTTTATCTAAACTTCAATAATTATTCTAACATACTCGTAGTCATTGATAATCTTCTAATAAACTAAATTAGAATGTTATTCATAAGGTTCGTGTGATATATACATTTTTATATATACATATATGGAAATTACAAGATCTATAACAGTTCCATTCTTTATTTAAAATATGTAATAATTCATTCAAAAGATATATAATATTTCCATTCCTCAAATGAAATCTATACATTTTCAATTCTTTACACCACTATAGATAGAAATTCAATAAGTATAATAGCAACATGATTATAACAAAATATCGTAACTATAATGGCGATGAGTAAGGTCGATCTTCAACTTGAAGGTTGCACTACCTCAGCCTTGCTCCCACCTGTTAATCCAAGGACTTCATCGATACATCCCAGCCAACGCTAGGGGTACTCTTCTTCCCCCTTATCCCCCCGAGCTGCAAAGGGGCCACACACAAAAACCTGAAATGATAGCACCAAATTTGCCTCGCAAGGAAGAGCTTCCACCCTCTATAAGTCTTGGAATCTCAACTCTCACAAGGAAAACTTAGTCAATAAAAATTTTGGCAGCATAACAGTACTAACAAAAAATGACCCCCTTTTCACTTCTCCTCCATTTCTTTTATAGAATTATTTTTCAATGACACTTGTCCCCATTCACNCACCCTCTATAAGTCTTGGAATCTCAACTCTCACAAGGAAAACTTAGTCAATAAAAATTTTGGCAGCATAACAGTACTAACAAAAAATGACCCCCTTTTCACTTCTCCTCCATTTCTTTTATAGAATTATTTTTCAATGACACTTGTCCCCATGCACAACTAAATCATTTTTAATAATTGAATTAATTGATTATTCACCCAACACATGTGTCACACTCTCCTAAGGTTTCACAAGTAATTCCTCTTTTTATTTTATTTAAAAAGCCATTTTCTCTCACATTCCCGAATGTGTTCCTATTTTTGCTCTTAGATGTCTCTTAGTTCCTCAAATTCCCATTTAATGAGTGTTCCCTAACTAGATCTTAGTTTGAGTTGGTTTAGGAGTCTTCTTTTAGTTAGACTTAGTGGTAGATTGAATCAAGATACCATTCTATTACTACACCTATTCTCTCATGTTTTTAATTTCTTTCTATTTTAAAAATCCCTTTTATTATTTCCATGCACACATGTGCAATTTTCCCAATTTTTAAATTTGTATTCCTTCTTTTACTAGAGTTTTATTTTATCTCAAATATTTTGACTTATTTAATATTTTATTTAGTCCCTTATTTAAATTTAGACTTAGATTTAGTCTTAGACTTAGGCTTAGACTCTTGTTAGACTTCTAAGTTTATAATTTACTGACTAATTAAATTTTATTCTAACAAGGTCTAAACAATTCATTATTTTCTAGGCCACCTAGATTTATTGACTCGCATTTAATTGCACGATGTGCCCTTCAAGACGCACCTCTGTGCTCCAAGGGTGCCACTTGCCTTTGAATAGTTTTGGAAGTTTGTCCGACACTTAGAGTCAACACTCCACTTGGTCGACCTTGTGAGAGACTAAGGGATTCTAAGGAATAAGGACTATGCCTTATTGCACACCCCTTAGATTTCCACGTGAATGATTGTCTCGGTATTCCCTCACGGCATCGTGTACCTCTTGAACTAGGTAATCGTTAACCTATAGTTTAGGTCATGGTGGGAGTGCTAGTAGGATGTGACAGGGATGCTGCCACACCTCTCCCTCAAATTTATGGTTTTTGTGCATGACCCAATTACTCCTTATGTGAGTTGGATTAGCAAGCATCATCAAGTCTGCATCCACTGACAAAACCAGTTTCAATAATCCATATATAAATCATATTGTAATCAATCATATATCACATGTGTGTAAGATGAAATACTCCAACAAAATACAATCCACTCCCTAACTCAATCTGGATTCCAAGGAAGTCCTTTGATTCCATCAGTATCCATAGCCTATCATATGTCCTGCACACTTAGGAGAACTCGTCAATAATATATGTCAACACATATGCATATGAAAGTAACAATGAATTACAATACATCATCAACATAATATATAACGCATAATGGAAATGAAATCATAATGTACTATAGCCGTATCACTTGCACGCAAGTGTCCTCAAAGAATAAGTCAATATAAGTGTGATCTGTAGAACGATATGTTACATTGATTGTGTGGGAAAATACCACAACATTAAATTAAGTATGAGAGAATACAATTTGGAAATCCCAATGTATGCCATTCCCATTAGAGGTGTAGATGTTGTTCTAGGGATTCAATGGTTGAGAACATTAGGTACAATTTCTACAAACTATAACGAACTATTCATAAGATTTGAATTGAAGGAATTCAATATGAACTCAAAGGATTAAAATCTGGACCTTCTCAAATCATTAACTCTCATAGAATGGAAACGCTCATAAAAGAGGGTAGCAAGGGAGTTTTGGTTAAAGTTTGTTCTATGGAAGTTTAGGAATATGAAAATATTTCAAAGGAATTAAGATGCACCTTGGAAAAGAACTATAAGGTTTTCCAAGAAACTCCTAAAGGTCTACCTCCATCTACAGATCATGAACAGCAAATTGAACTAATACCGAGAAGTACTCCTCCTAATAAGAGGCCTTGTAGATATCATCATCAACAAAAGGGGGAGATTGAGAAAATAGTACAAGAAATGCTAGATTTAGGTATTATTCAACAAAGCAGAAGTTCATTTTCAGCTCCAATAGTGATGGTGAGAAGGAAATATAATTCTTGGAGGAGGTGTACTAATTATAAAGATCTAAACAAAATCACCATAAAGGAGAAATTCCCTATTCCAAATATTGATGAGTTGTTACATGAGCTTCATGGAGTGTCTTATTTTAGAATGTTAAATCTTAAATCATGATACCACTAGATCATATTAAGAAAATATGGAATTCCCAAAACAACTTTTAGAACTCATGATGGACACTATCCGCTCTTGGTCATGTCTTTTGGGTTGACTAATGTTCCTTCGACTTTTTAATTCCTTATAAACAAAAATTTTCGACCCCATCTTAGAAAATTTGTGTTGGTCTACTTTGATGATATACTAATGTAGTGAAAATCATGGGAAGAGCACACTAAACATGTGGATCAATTCCTACAAATTCTTGAGAACAATCATTTGTATGTAAAAATATCCAAATGTTATTTTGAGAAACAAGAAGTAGAATATTTGGGTCATATTGTTTCAAGGGAAGGGGTTAAGGTGGGCCCTCAAAAGATCCAAAGATATAACAAAATGGCCTAGCCCTAAGAACATCAAGAGTCTTAGAGAATTTTTGGGCCTTACAAGATATTATCATAAATTTGTTAAGAATTACGCATGCACTGCAAGCCCACTCACATCTCTCTTGAAGAAAAATCCATTTGTTTGGAATGAAGAGGCTACCTTTCCATTCTCTCTCTTGAAAGATGTCATGTATTTTACACCAGTATTGGCAACACCTGATTTTGGCAAACATTCATAGTCGAATGTGATGAATCCGGACAAGGAATTGGAGTACTATTGACGCAAGAAGTGAGACCATTGGCTTTCAAAAGTGAACAATTAAAGGCAAAAGACTTGGTAAAATTTACATATGAAAATGAAATGGCAGCAATGTTACATGCAATAAAAAAAAGGTGACAATATCTCGTTGGGAGGAATTTTGAATTCCAGACAGACCATGATAGCCTAAAGTACTTTTTGGAGAAAATATTTTCATCGAAAGAGCAATAAAAATGTGTAGAAAAAATGTAGGGGTTTTATTTTGAAATAATCTACAAAAAGGGGAAGGACAATGTGGTTGTAGATTCCCTTTCCAGAATAGAAGATGCATCAAGTTTATATTCCATTACATATTCCATTCCAGTGTGGTGAGAAGAATCCCACCATGAATGGAAAAATGACAATAGTACGAGATAGAAAATACAATGTATTATGGAAGGGATGAACTCTATGGAACACTATAAATGGAAGAGAGATATTCTCTGGTACAAGGGTAGAATATTTTTACTCCCTCAATCAAATTCGAAGCAGCAAATATTAAGGCAGTCTCATGACTCTGATGGTAGGATATTTAGGGTTCTTTTGAACACATCAAAGGATCAAAACATAATTTGTTTTAGAAGGAATGAAGAAAGTCATTAAAAAAATTATAAGAGAAAGTTAGGTTTTCCAAAGAAACAAAGGAGAAACAATAAAAAATCTGGGCTTACTTCAGCCTTTACACATTCCTAATCAAAGATGGGAAGAGATATCAATGTATTTCATCATAGGTTTACCAATATTAGAAGTTAAGGATGCCATTTTTGTGGTTGTGGATATACTCATTAAATATGCACATTTTGTGGAATTCAAAGTACATATATAGCAAGTCAAATGGTAGAAGTGTTCATGAAGTAAATTCATATACTTTATGGAATTCCTAAAGTAATATTAAGTGACATATATCCAAATTCACAGGAAATATTTTGAAAGAATTATAGAAGATTAGTGGAACAACACTAGCTATAAGCTCAACATATGATCCACAAATAGATGGTCAAATGGAAATAGTTAACAAATGTTTAAAGGGTTATTTACGTTGTTATTCCTTAGACAAACAATCTTAGTGGGTGAAGTGGCTTCCTCTAGCGGAATGGTGGTACAATACACTTATCACGCATCTACCAAGATGTCCCCATTTGAACCCTTTATGGATATCCAACTCCTAGAATCTCATATTTTTTACAAGACCATTCCAAAGTGGAGGAAATAGAGTCACATATGGAAATGACTAAAGAAACATTGACAATTATTAATGAAAACCTTCAAATGGCACAAAACAGGATGAAGCAGCAAGCAAGTCAACATCGCAATGAAAGACAATTTGAGGAGGGTGATTGGGTATTTTTGATATTGCAACCTTATAAGTAATCTACACTCAAACAGAAGAAGAATTGGAAATTAGCTCCAAAATTTTATGGACCATACAAGATTATTCACAAAATTGGACAAGTGGCATATGAGTTATATTTTCCTTCTTCTCCCAATCATAAGGTTTTTCATGTATCTTGCCTAAAAAAGGTTTTGGGACAAACTATCCTAGCGCAGAAAAAACTTCCAAAGTTAGATGAAGAAGGGAAGTTGATTCTTGAGCCAAAAAAAGTTATATATAGGCATTGTATATCTCTACAAAATAGAACCATTGTGGAGTACCTAATCAAGTGGAATAATATGCCTCCAGAATAAGTTACATGGGAAAATGATTAGTTCATAAACAAATACCCTTAATTGCAAGGTTTGAGGATAAAGTTTTTTTTAAAGAGAGGGGCTATGTTAAGGCCCCTAAGGCCCTATGTTGAGTGCCTAAAACTCATTTATTATGAGTTTATTAGTTAGGATTAGGTCGGCTTAGTGGTAGGTTACATCATGCTCACTTTATCTCCTATTTATAATAAAGGAGAATCATTTGTATGGGCATCTCATCTTTTCTTTTACATTGAATATATTGTAAAAGGAGGTTTTACCCTCGAAGTGGACTATTATTCATTGACTTGTTATCATTCTCAAAGCATTGGTTTGTGACAAACTTTGTGGCATTTGAATATAAATTTTGGCTCCACTCTTCAAGATCCTTTATCAACCTTTTATTTTTTGCTTTGTAGCTTTGCACTTCCCTCTGCAGCCTTTTATTATCTTAGCTAACTCTACAAGCTCTGCCCTACTTCCATGTCCATTGGAACTAGGAACTTAATCTGCACTAGACCCATGCATTCTTATTCATAGTACATGATTATCATGTCAATAGGCTCTCAACATAACATAATTTTCTTGAGTGTTCCCCTGCTCATCAAAAATACCTTGTTATTTAAAACTCAACCCCTTTTTATTTGTCAAGTTGATACACTCAAAATGTGCATGTATACCTTTGCATAGGCACCATAATGAGTAACTGAATTCTTCTTACTCAATACTGACATCTGGCTTGTACTTGTATCACCTGCAAATGTTTTTCTTTCCAAAATTTGACATTATTTGGAAAATATTCAATTTGAACAATTGCATGGTTCAGAGAGTCTATTTTCCCTTTTTCCTATAGATTATAACACAAACAATTGTTTCCTAAGAGAACCTAATACTTCTATCATATTTTCCTCTGAATTACCTTTCCAATGGTTGTACTCATGCCTTGTTCTAATTTCAACATTGAAAATTATGGATTACTGAAATCAATAGTTTCACCCTTTTTTCCCCTATTTCATTGATACAATAAATCTCAAAACCTATTTTCTGCCACCTGTAGAAATAAATCTAGTGAGAAATAGGAAAAATTTTATATCAGGCACTGATAGTATTCATGATTTTGAACACACGTCAACTCTCAGATATATCTAATGCTTTATCCAACTTTTGCATCAATCTAGATTTGGAAATTTTATCCTTTTGCATTTCCTCCAAACTTAGAATTTTTAGTGAAAACTAATTATCTCCTAAACAGATAAAAAATGGAAAAAACTCCCTCAAGACAAATTCGTCAATATTGATGAGTAGGTAAAATGTCAACTAAATAAAATTTCATTGATTGGTGATTTGAGGACCCTTTTTCTCCTCTTAAGATTTCAAAAATCCCCAAAAAGTGCCTAGGAATAGTGGATTTTTCCCTTTTTGAGCACCTACACTCTAGCTCCTTTTGAATTTTTCTATATTCCCAACTGAGTATCTCCATGCCTACTTTTTGAGCTATCTATAAAATTTCAAATTTATCTAGGCCTCAATTACTGAGCACAACCCAAAACTTCAAAAGTCATTAATTTACGGTTTTTGGAAAATTAAAGAAAAATTAGCTAGTATCTCTCACTGGAACTTTTGTATCCCTTGGCACTAAGGACATACCCCTTTAATTTCATCTGAATCGGAGTTGAAATGCTCTTTTTATGACCAAAACAAGTTTTGGCGCGAGACCTTTTTTTTTGTAAATTGTTTATTTTCTCCTTCCCTTTCCTCCTCTTTCTCCTCTTCTCTTCCTTTCTCTTCTTCCCCTTCTCTCCTTCCTTTATTTCCTTTTTCCCTTCTTTGATGATCACTAAAACCCTTCATTATAACTCGACAATTTCCTTCGCATCAGCGATCGGTGAATTCCTTTGCATCGGCAATCAACGAATTCCTTCGCATCGGCATTTGATGATTTCCTTCCATCAACGATTGGTGATTTTCTTGGCATCAATGATCAATGATTTTCTTCACATCAAGGAATTCCTTCGCATCATCAAATTCCTTCCTTTGTGAAATTTCTTCAAACTCCGATTGCTCCATTGACAACCAATGATTTTATTTTCATCGACGAATTCCTTACTTCGCAAAATTTCATCGAACTTCAATCCCTCCATCGACGATTGACAATTTTGTGTGCATCAATGAATTCCTTACTTCGTAGAATTTTTTTGAAACTCTAATTTTTCCATTGGTGAATGACGATTTCCTTATCGACGATCTACGAAAAAGTCACGTCTTTGTAGGATTTAGTCGAACTCTGAAACTTAGAAGTTTTTTACTAAAACTAGGATAAATATGGGCCACCGATCTCAAAATCAAATGTAATATTGATCATTGGTACATCAAAATCCATTATATGAACCTTTCCTTATGCCAACATGGACCATGTCATTCCACGTCATAGGGATAATCCATGTCATCATCTGCATGGAATTTTTCAAAAATCCCGAAAAATTATAATTTTCAAATTTTTTATAATTTTTCTAAGATTTTCCTTTTCAACCACCATGGGATCTTTGTACTTAGCTTCCTAGGGCCACACTCAATCTTGTTATTGTCAATTTGGCATCCCTTTGCCAAATTACATGCGTACTTCTCCTAGAAATTGGGAATTTCACTCTAACATTCACCATTTTTCCCAAATCCGACACAAAATGAAATTCTACAATAATGAATTTCTCAAAGCCGCACTGGTATTTGGCCAATGAAGGTCTGGTATTGAACCAAAATCTCTGATAAAAATTGTAAGATACACATTACTAACAAAAATGAAATTTTCATTGATACCAATTATAAAATACCCAGCCTATTGAATCCATTTAAAATTTTTGCTTGGGCACAATAAAATCAACAGGTGTTATGGAGAATAAAGTCTTATGGCTATGGGTCAAGGCCACAATACATATATACCCTAAAATACCACTCTCAGATTCAAATCAATCAATTAATTAATAAAAACTACTTTGCAATAACTAAGTTTCAAGGGAAAGAGAAGAGAATAAACCTGTATTTCGACATTTGATGTCGATCCTGTGTAAAGAGTTTCACTCCAACACTCTTCCACAACAATCCTTTGAGATCTCCTGCACATAGAAAGATGAGTAACTGCTAATAGGTCATTATCTGATAACTAACTAGACATTATCATTACAAATTTCATAATAGATTCAAATTAAAATATGAAAAATACATTAGAAACATGAATAAACATATGAAATTGGATGAGAACGAGAGATATTTTATTATGAACATCATAAAAGTTGATTACAACTTGTAACTGATGTGAAACGGTCCCAAAACTGGGCTCCAAGTTCCTCCACCCAAGGCCAGAGATGATAAACAAGACATCCAAAACTTTTTGCTCAAACAAGTCCAAGGAAGGCAAATACTTTCTTCCTGACAAGATAGGGAGAAAATAACATCTTAAAACAAGGGATTCTAGATGGAAAGAAAAATCTAAGATGCAAAGGGAAAAGGTGACTTCCAGGACTATAATGAAAATACCAGCATAAGGATGCATTTCTCTATTTCATTTTTCCTCCACCCCAAGGCTCTAATTTATACTCCTTTTTTTACAGTTGGAGTAGTTATGGATGGGCTACACGAGGTCAGGAACCCAAGGAACTCATCAACACAGCCTGAAATGTCGTGATTTATTATTTTTTTGATCCAAATTAACATGTACGCGGTATGCTAACTTGCAGGGAGCGTACGTACATGATTCGAAAAGGATTTTTTAATGACAATGGTTGAGTTTTAAAGCATGAGTTATTTTACCATTTAGGAATTTAATGAAAGAGGAAGAATTAAAGAGGAAACATAGAATCCACTAAGCAATATATAGATCTGGAAATAAGCATGAAGAAACAGCAAACCACAACAACAAGATTGTTAACGAAGTTCGGCAATCTCACCTACGTCTCCGGGCCTTTGTCTCAGTGGGTGAGGCTTTCTTATTTTTGTTCGAAGCTTCAATTATACATCATAAAAGTGCCAATGGATTACAAAAATCATCTATATGTGTTCTTCTAGATCTCAAAAACCCATCAAAACTGACGGCATTGAAAACGGATGAACGAAGCTCCCAGAAATGGACCGCAAAGTTGCTCTCCTCAATAGCTTCCCTGCATAAAAATGGCTTTGCCTCAACAATTCATCATCATCTTCCTGATTTAAACCTCTTCTTCATGGCTTCAAGAACCTTCGGTTTATATAGGCTTGAATTTGGCAACAAACTCCCAACTTCACCCCAAGATCTGGCCTCAAGAAGGGCCCAAGATCCTCCAAAAATGGACTAAATCTCCCAAAACTGGCTAAAAAATCCATTAAAATATTATAGTATAGTTTAAAAAACCCACTATTGCAAACAATAAGGGCGCAGCCCCTTATATTTGGTCTCCTAGTCACCTGCGTGAACCCATGTGGTTAAGTGTTATACCTCCACGCACCCCAAACAGTTAAGCTCTGGCCCTGGTAATGTGGCGATGGCCATGTGGCCACAGCCTTACCTTCCACGCACCCAAACCGTTGTAGACCCCCCAGTTTAATCCTTTGGTTACGCCCTTGGTCGGTGGGCTAGCTCGACCGACTGGGCACTTAACCCCATAATATGTGCCAACATTATAGGTAAGGGCATATAGAATGGTCATGTGAAATGAGTCAGGGATGAACTCTGGGCTTAACATCCGCGTCGAACAATATAGCAACGGTCATATTGGTGTAGTCATATGGTATGGTATGCACCAAGGGATATACCCATATATCCACACCTAGCATATAACACAGGGTCACATTACATCGGTCGTATGGTATATTTGCGTCGAGGTTGGGGCTAGGCCCCAGCCCTTACTCTGCCTGAAATACAACGTAACCAAGTTTAAATAAAACTTTTAAACATATGTTGTTAATTAATATCGTGGGCGGGCTGGTAGCCTGGTCCTACCAAACCTCTCTACCCAAATTGAAGGTCACGAGTTCGAATCCCATAGAACCCATAAAAATTTTCCAATGAACCGACCAATGGAGGGGTGCCACGTGGTAGCCCAAGACTAGGCCACGTGGCACCATGCTATTAGCCCACATACATGCCACATGTCAGACGATGACTAGTCCATGAAACGACCACTGTGTCTGCCCTGTCATCCTGCCACGTCACTCAACTTCCATGTGTCGTACGGCTGTACGGACTTTGCCACATCATCTCATGCCATGTGTCACCCATGTAGTGGTGCCATGTGTCACAATCTGACTCGTCCACATCTGCACCTACCCATGTCAGCACCTATCCACATCAGCTTTTCAACTCACTGTCACATCATTGTATGGTCGTACGGCCTGTACATTCAGCTGCCACGTTAGCACTATACGAACTGCACAGTCATCAATTTTTGCATGTTTGACAAAATGAACAAACCACAATATCTTTCACATACGAAGTTTGTTTAAGCTCGTTCAAGTTTCATTGGGTTTGTATTGACGAGGCCTACGCACACGTCCGTTTTGAAGAGATTCTGAGCACTTTGATTTTTAGGCCTTCCTAGACCCATCTTGGCTCCGAGATCCATTTTGGATCACACCTCCCCACTAAAGACCTTTTGGTCCTCCAAAAGGTTACAAAATGGACCTTACTAATTACATACTCATAAGGATAAAACAAAACACTATGTTGTACAAAAATGATGTTATAACAGGTCATCATTGCAACATTTACATTAATGGAAGCAAAATACAATGAAGATGTGACATCCACTTTTGGAAAAACCAAGTGATTGTTTTCTTTCCTTCATGTTGTTCCTCTTGCTTTGTTGGTAATGCCTCTTCCTTTTTGAGTACATGCGTAATCCTTTTTTCCTTCTTTGGATGAAGCTCCAGATTAAGCTTCCAACATTTAGCCTTTTGATGTCCACCCTTGTTGCAATAAGTGCAGTGGTTTTTTGGCATCCAAACTTGTTTACCCTTCTCTTTATTCCATTGTGGAGTTGAGTCTTTATGTCATGTGTCCTTCCTGGTCGACATAAATTTCATGTACAAAGATTGTCTCTTCCAACACTTGGCCACACAATGCTTGGGTGAAAGAAAAAACGTACAAGGATACAATTCCACAAGTTTTGGATTACATAATTATGTTTTTTATAGTCAAAAAGAGAATTGGAAAACCCATGACCATTATACATTTCTTGTTGATCTTCACTTAGCTTTGGAAATGACTTGCATTCACTATCACCATCATGGAGCGATACACCACCACCTTTCATGAATTGTTCCTACAATGACTTAGGTTGGTTATTTGAAGCATCACTTGCTTCCAATGTTTTGGAGCATTCTCCAATCTCCACTTCATCATATCCCAATCCTAAATAGTGAGGTCTTTCCAAAACCTCTATGGAATTAATGGTACCTTGGCCCTTATTTCCAAGTCCCTTTCCTTCATAACCCATCTTGGTTAGCAATTTCAAACCTATACCTCTTGTATGTTTTTCAAATGCACCAAAAAAACCATCATGATAGGAACAATGTGAAATTGATGACTGACTTCCACTGCATACCTCAGAGATAATTTCTGATTTGGGTGTAGAAGGCAATTCCTTTAATTCTTCTTCACTTTTGTCATTCTTTGAAAATTTCCCTTGAACCGATCTCTTTCGTTCCAAGAAATCTTCATACAACACTTTCACCATATCTGACATGGCAAAGAGAGTTTTTTGCATATCCTTCTCATCTTGAGAAAGTCCCTATTTAGATGTCATTTTCCTGGTAGTCATGCAAACTCAAAAACCAACTGTCAACTAGCTCTGATACCACTTGATCTAAAAAGGATCTTTTAACAAGAATGGTTGAGTTTTAAAGCATGAGTTATTTTACCATTTAGGAATTTAATGAAAGAGGAATAATTAAAGAGGAAACATAGCATCCATTAAGGAATATACAGATATGTAAATAAGCATAAATAAATAGCAAACTATAACAACAAGATTGTTAACGGAGTTAGGCAATATTGCCTACATCTCCGAGCCTTTGTCTTAGTGGGTGAGGCTTTCTTATTTATGTTCAAAGCTTCAAATGTACATCATGAAAGTGCCAATGGATTACAAAAATGAGCTAGTTGTGTTCTTCTAGATCTCAAGAGCCCATCAAAACTAACGGCACTGAAAACGGATGAACGAAGCTCCCACACTAGTACATATGACCAAATTTGCAACGATTTTTCGTTGATATTGCCACACTTATCTGTCGCAATTTCCATGAAAGCCGAGATTTTTTTTCGTCAGAATAATTTTGTTGCTATATCCACGATCCAGGTGTGCATGGAAACATCGACGAAATAAGCTCTCCACGTGTCACCACCTTCAAGATAGGTTAACCCTATTCATCGTCGCAATAACAACGAAGAAGTGTGGCAATTATGACAAAAATCTGTCGCAATTGCGACGAAAAGTTATCCCAAGCCAATAACTTACGATGCAGATGCTGAATGTGTGACGCAAAACTGTCACAACTTGCGACGAAAATCTGTGGCAATATCGACGAAAATAAATCTCAAGACTAAACTTACGATGCAGATGTTGTATGTGCGACGAAAATTCATGGCAAATTGCGACGAACTTTCGTCGCTATTGCGATGGTTGTGGTAAAATACAAAATTTGTTTCCGACAAACTATCGTCGATATTGCGACGATGACTTTAAGTTTTTAAAAAAAAAATCACATGAGATATGGTATTACCATATTACATTGTAATATGGTATTACCATATTACATTGTAATATGGTATACCATATTGTATGCCATATTACAATGTAATATGGTAATGCCATATTACAATGTAATATGGGATTACCATATTACATTGTAATATGGTAATGCCATATTACATTTTAATATGGCATTACTATGACATTCTAATATTGTAATATTCTAATATATTGTAATATTGTAATATTCTATTGAAAGATGGATGTTAGAGAAAATGTGTAGATCTTTTAGATTGAACAAGATTATAATATATATATATCCCCTACAAATAATCAAGGCACTAATCAACCAAATATTGGAAGCATGTGTTATCATGAAGTTGGATTAGAAGTAAGGATACCAATATGACAATATACACAAAGAATAATTTGGAATATTACTTTCAAAAAAACACATGGATTGCATGAGTGAGTCATTAGGCAATTTATATTACACAATAGTATGACAACACTTCTAAGATTGATGGATGATATCTTAAGACCATTTCTCAAACTTGTTTAGTGTAGCCTCCTTGGATGATATTTTGACTTTTAGCAATATTTGGAAAGATCATTTGAAACATTTGGAGATGATATTTTTAACCCTTCAACACAATTAATTGCAAGCCAACATGAAGAAATATGAGCTTGGAAAACAATTATTGTTGTGTATGGATTTTGTAGTTAGAGGATGTGAATTTTGTATTAACCTAAGAAATATAAAATTCATTGTAAATTGGTTGATCCCAGATAATTTAATTGAACCAAGGTAATTCATGGGGTTAGCAAATTATTTAGGAATTAAGTGTCTCTTCAATGCACATTAGAAAAGGCAAGTATAACCTTTCAATTCATTGCAATTGAAAACCAAGTAACTGAAGATTTGACTTGAAAGAATTGTAATGCATCAATATTAAATCCAATGAAACTTGCAATTTCATTTGAAATCAAAGAAAATTCCGCATGATACATAATGGCGGAACCTTTGATACAATGAAGGAGTTGGATAACATAACACTTGAAACTTTTGTTGGTGCAATCATAATATACCCAAATAAGATAAGGAATTGTACATCATAGTTTAGGCATTGAAGTACTACATGAATTATTTGTTGGGAAAACAAAAAAAAAAAAA
>JASDQU010010903.1:108675-119375 GCA_032191745.1 Picea mariana | reverse complement strand
TTTATATATATCATTGTTAATTGCACAATTCATTTCTCACCTCAAATCCTCCACCTATGACTTTCTCATATTTTATTGTACTCACTTTAACTTGAAATTTTAGCCCTCAAAGTGGAACAATTAAGAAAATTGATCAATGGGAAAATATGTGAACTTCGTTAAAAAGAAAAATCCATGAACATATGTAGGTATAAGCAACCATATTGTAGGAATCTCAATCAAGTTACGAAAAGAGGCATGATAAGCATTTAACAACACATACCTCCTAAGTTTTATCAAGTGTGTTTGCACCCACCAAAGAAAGGTTTAAAATGATATTTTAGGATTATGGATAAGAATGAATAAAAGATATTTGCTTGGATTGGTCACCATATATGGGAAAATATTCCAATGTATATGTGGATAATTTGAAGTTGTCTATGCCATCCTCATTAGAAGGAGAATTTAATGAAGAGACATTGAGTCCCAAATTTGATGGGGATCATCAACTTGAAAGGGAAAATGTCTACTCCTAGTTGAATTCACATATTTGTACTGATGTCATATGGGCTTGTGCAAGTGACAAAAAATTCAATTTGTATGAATTTGGTGAGTGGAAATTTATGACCCACAAGGAGTAATGGTAAACTCAAGGGTTCATGAGAATGTTGAAAGGTAGAAATATTGTTAGGTTTGTAAAGTAAGTTTTTGAACCCATGAAGACACCATCAGTAAAAAGGTTGTGATTAATGAAAAGGTTTTAAAATCTCTTTCATCACCTATGTATAATCTATTGGTCAATTTTCTTCTATGTTCTGAATGATTTGGAAAATAATGGCTCTTAACACCTTGAAGATTTGGAAACTCTTACGAACCTAAAGGGTCGTTATGACATTGACTCATATATTCTTGTAAAAACATAATGTTATTTGATGCCTCGATAATTTAGGCATAGTGTATATAAGGGCTAGTTATCAACTCCTTCCTTGATAATATTAAGAGGAATATTATTAATATAATAAGAAGAGAATTGTGGATGTCACTTTCACAATTGTTGGAGCATACAAAATGGACAATAATAATGAGGTCCAAAATTTTGGGTACATCATGAATATTGATGCAGGAGCATATCCCACATCAAGTGAGCCAGCGCGAAGACAATCGGACAGCTAGACAAGCGCCAGCACAAGTTTTGAAAACACCTTGAAGTTGTTGCGCAATCTTAAATGAGCCATTAAGATGAGGCGCACTTGTGTAATGTAATCGGACTTTGAGCCTTTAGCTCTCGTCCTTAGTAGATAGATGGCATTTAAAGTAGTTAATGCAGGTAGATAGAAATTAGATTCTAGATTAGACTGTTCGGGAGCGCAAGAGGGAAACGGGATATAGACACCCTCATTGTGCATTTGTATTATTATTGAAGCAGGAAGAGCGTAGAAGAGAAGCAAAGAGCTGTGAGAATACACCCATGTACAGAGCTTGAATTAATAGAAGAGGTTGATTCAAATCCATGGTTTGGTGTTTGTTCTCTGTGTGTATGCTAAATGTTATGCTCATGAGTATTTACTTCCTGTTATGCATTTACTTTATATGCTATGTATGAATGATTTCTTGCTGAGTGTTTGAAATCTGAGAAAGGAAGTAGGAGAAATGAGTTTCAATTGTTTCTCTATCTGAGCAAGGATTCCTGCAAGGAGTGCAGTTGAAGTCGTCTGCAAGGAGTGCGTTGACAGAAAGCTCAGATAGTTTAACTCTTGTTCTCGTTCACCCAGAAGTGAAATTGGGTTATAGGAGTCGTGCAAGGAGTGCGCAGGCTAAGGAAAGTCTCAGTTGTGAATCTGAGGGGAGCATTGAAGGACTGCTGCTGCAGGTGTGCACAGGGTCGAAGGTTTTCAGCACTTGGAAGTGTCTGAGAGTTGCCGCAAGGAGTGCGTGCAAAAATCTTCTCGAGGACTCAGATTCATGAGAAAGCTCAGGAGGGATAAATCCCTTGAAGCAATTGAAGATAGCATAAGGAGTTGGAGCATATCGAGTGACTCAAGGTGACGGAGTTTTTTGTCACAGGTGCTTAAATCTAGGAAGGAGTCCTTGGTTCACTTCGTGAACGTATCGAGGAGGAGAAGATAGATGGTCAGGATCTTGTGGAGAGGATTTGTGAAATCCCGCCAGCCGTCTGATTTGGTAAAGAAGCGAGGAGGATACGGTTACGTCCGGATTTTAATCTCGAGGGATCGTGAGTCGTTGGATCATCAAAAGGTTACCCGTCAACCATCTGTTTGACAGGAGTTGCACAGGGTTTAAATCTTCGTGAGCAGAAGGGAAAATCCAGAAAGGCATAGGGACATTGAGACATCGGGGTTCGGGAAATTGGAAATCCCGTGGACCAGAGATCGACAGATCCATCGTGGAAATCCCGATGAGATCAGAGTCGTCCATCTGTTGGGACAAGTGGCAGGAACCAGGAGTCATCGGTGTATCGGAGGTTCAGAAGTCAAGAGCCCGAGACCTTTTGAGTTCCGGAATAGCGAGGGGATCATAGCCGTAGATTTCAAGAAGGACACGTGTCGTGTGATCACTCAATCGGAGATTTGGTCATCGGGGTTCATAGGAGTGAGTGGTTTTGGTTTTTCATTTGGCGAAGTCCGAGGTTCGATCTAAACCGCCCATCATTCGGGACGCGCGTCGGAAGATCTGAAGAAGTCGAGGTTCGGCAATTCGGGAGTCCTGGAGACAAGGGAAACGTTTCATTAGGAATCGCGATATCGTGATATGCGATACCCCAACATCTAAAAGGAATAGTGTGGGCCATAGCGGAGCAGACGAGTGGAGAACAGGTGGCATAAGTCATCGGGATCTCGCAGCGAGAAGTCTCGAAATATTGGCATTAGGATTCGTGATCCCACGAAGCCTGAAGTCCCAACGAGATAAGGGACCATTGAAAGGTCAACCCATGAGCACATCAAAGTTTCGGCGCATTGGGTTTCGGGAGTCGGAGAGACAAGGCGTTCATTATCACGAGTGTCGAAATCACGATAGGAGAAGTTTCGACAGGGTAAACGAAAGGGTCAGCATTGACTTATATTGGGTTTCGGGGATTCGAAACACCAGCGCTCGACCACTGACCTCGCGAAGTTGCGAAGTCTGATTCCCCGATAAGTAAAGAGAGGGGGATCGCGGGAAGAGTTTTGTGGGTGTAGATTTCCTGATAGGGAAATAGAAGGACCGGTTAGTGTTCTTCGGGCCAAGGAAGGAGGAAAGATCCTGTGAGTGGACGTGCCTGAGGAGCGCGCCTGCGTCAGAGTGGTATCAGATCTTAGAAAAGCTTCTTTTCTTTCTATAGCAAGGAAAAGGAAGATTCACCATGCCGCCAAGGAGAAGAGATATACAATCACTCGATCCAGAGGAGGAAAGGGAGATGTCCAGAGGAAGGGGTAGACAGGTGCAGAATCCAGAAGTAGAAAGAGATCTGCATAACATACGCGCCAGACTTGTGGACATGGAGATAATACAAAGGCGCACAGCTGATGTAGGAGATATTAGTGAGTCTAAAAGTGAAGATGATGCTGGACATGGAGAAGAAGAAATCACAGCAGAAGATGCAGCAAATGAACGCTTGCTTAAAGCTGTTGCAAGAATGGGTGCAAAGGCGAAGATGGACATTCCAGTTTATGAGGGAAATATGGATGTAGAAGAACTTCTAGACTCGATTAGAGCCCTGGATACTTATTTCAACTATGAAGATGTCGAAGAAGACAAGAAATTCAAGCATGATGTCACAAGATTAAAAGGACATGCAGCATTGTGGTGGGATGCAATACAAGCGGATAGGCGTTGCCAAGGCAAGCAGAAAATTAAGAGCTAGGACAGGATGATTGCAAAGATGAAGGAAAAATTCATTCCCAAGGACTATCAAATTTCTCTGTTCAGGAGAATGCAGAACCTGAGACAGAAGCTGATGTCAGTAAAGGAATATACTGAAGAGTTTTACAGGTTGAATATCAGGGCAGGTCATCGTGAAAGCAATGACGAAAAAGTGGCCAGGTATATGAATGGCCTGAGATACGACATTCAGGATGAGATGAGCATGGTAACCATCCGAACTGTGGAGGATGCTTATCAGATGGCTCTAAAAGCGAAAGAGAAGCTGAGCTGAAAGCAGGGTCAAAGAGGTCAAGGCAGGAGTCAAGCCAGAGGCAAATCAGTTGCTCGGGACAAATATCAAAAACCCAAGGAGGACTGGAAGAAACCTCAGACTTGAACTGAGAGAGGTGGCAGCTCACAGCGAGGGAAATATGATGAACAGCGAGGGCAGCATACTGAGCAGAGAGGAGGGTATGCTGACAATAATACTTTTCCTCGTACCAGAGGTAGAGGAAGAGGAAGAGGTGGAGTAATCACATGCTTCACGTGTGGAAAAAATTGGCACAAGTCTTATGAGTGTCCAGATAAAAAGAAACAGGGTGGAGAGACTCACATCGCCGAAGCACAGGGGCGAAATGTTGAGGCAGAGGATGTTGAAGGTGGAAGATCACTGATGATGCGGAAGGTTCTTTTTACACCAGAGAAGGAGGTGGAGAGTTCAGTGCAAAGAAATAGTCTTTTTCGGACTGCTTGCAAAACCAAAGATAGGGTATGCAAGGTCATTGTGGACAGTGGAAGCACAGATAATCTTGTCTCAACCGAGATGGTAGAGAAGTTGGAGCTGGAAATGATTGAACATCCAAGTCCATATAAAGTATCATGGTTACAAAAAGGACATCAGGTAACTGTCACCAAACAGTGTTTGGTTGAATTTAAGATAGGAGGATATAATGATAAGATATTATGTGATGTCATTCCTATGGATGTTTGTCATCTATTGCTGGGTAGACCATGGCAATATGACAGGAATGTGATTCATGATGGGAGAATGAACACATACACCCTAGAGAAGAATCGGAGGACACACATGTTGCTTCCGATAAAGGATAAGGAGGTGAAACTGGAAGTAAGTAACACTGTACTTCTCATGAGTGGGAAGGAAATTCTTATTGAGGTGAAGAAGAAAGAAGAAACGCAATTCTTTGTGGTCAGGAAACCGAGGATTGTTCTGACTAGCACAAGGGTAGATGATTTGCCAGAAGAAATTCAGGAACTGCTGGGAGAGTTCACTGACATAGTAGTGGACAAATTACCTCGTTCATTGCCACCGATGAGAAGTGTGAGTCATCACATTGATCTCATACCAGGAGCCAATTTTCCAAACAAAGCCGCGTACAGATTGACGCCACAAGAGAATGAAGAGGTTAAAAGGCAGGTCCAGGATTTGTTAGACAAGGGTTTGGTCAGGGAAATCTTGAGTCCATGTGTTGTTCCAACAGTACTCAGTCCAAAGAAAGACGGAGGCTGGAGGATGTGCACTAATTCAAGAGCCATTAACAAGATAACCATCAGGTACAGATTCCCATTACCAAGAATGGATGATTTGATGGATTGCTTAAGTGGAGCCAAATATTTCTCAAAAATTGATTTGAAAAGTGGTTATCACCAGATTCGTATGAGGGAAGGTGATGAATAGAAAACAGCCTTCAAAACCAACAAAGGCCTGTATGAATGGCTTGTTATGCCATTTGGCTTAACAAATGCGTCGAGTACCTTCATGAGGTTGATGAACGAAGTTCTGAAGGAGTTCATCATGAAATTTGTCATTGTGTATTTGGATGACATATTGGTTTACAGTAAATCAGTGGCAGAGAACTTGAAGCATTTGGCTACAGTAATGCAGAGATTGCAGCAGGAGAAATTGTTGATAAACATGAAGAAATCCTCATTCATGAAGACAGATCTCATTTACTTGGGGTTTGTTATTTCAGCAAATGAGTTGAGGATGGATCCAGATAAGGTAGAAGTGAAAAAAAATTGGCCATCACCTAGGAACATATTTGAGGTGAGAAGTTTTCACGGATTGGCTAGTTTCTACCGAAAGTTCATCAGAAATTTCAGTGGAATTAGTGCAACAATGATGAACATAGTGAAGAAAAGACATAAATCTTTTCACTGGATGGAAGAGGCTGAGAAGAGTTTGAATCTATTGAAACGGAAGATCACGAAACAACCAATTTTGGTATTGCCGGATTTCCAAAAGACATTTCAGGTAAAATGCAATGCAAGCAGATTTGCGATAGGAGCGGTCTTGAGTCAAGATGACAGGCCAATTGCATATTTCAGTGAGAAGCTGAATGAAGCGAAAGTGAAGTACTCCACGTATGACAAGGAATTTTATGCCATCATTCAGGCATTGAAAAAGTGGAGGCACTATTTGATTCCAAAGGAATTTGTTTTGTATAGTGATAACCATGCATTACAGTTTGTGACTCAGCAGGAGAAGTTGAATCAGAGGCATGTTAAGTGGGTTGAATACATGCAGAATTTTACGTTTGTGATTAAATATATTTCTGGTACTGCTAACAAAGTTGTTGATGCTTTGAGCAGGAAGTGTTTTTTGTTGCAGGAATTCAAAGTCGAAACATTGGGTTTTGATGATCTCAGAGACATGTACGCAGATGATCCAGACTTCAGGGAAGTGTATGAAGTAGCTGAGAATCCAGTTCTCAGAGATAGAAGCCAGTGGGCCGAATACATGATCCAGGAAGGATTGTTGTTTAAAGGCAATCAACTGTGTATTCCAAATTGTTCCATGAGGGAGAATCTGCTAAAAGAGAAACACAGTGGAGGATTGATCAGGCACTTCGGTCATGACAAGACATTCACAAAGCTGAGCGAGTCATACTTTTGGCCAGGGATACGATCAGAGGTAAAGAGATTTGTGGACAGATGCAGGATTTTCCAGCATTCGAAGGGGAGGAGGCAGAATGCGGGTTTTTATCAACCATTGCCCATACCTGAAAGGTCGTGGGATGCGATTAGCATGGATTTTGTATTAGGGTTTCCAAGAACACAAAGAGATGTTGATTCAATCTTTGTGGTGGTGGATAGATTTTCCAAAATGGCACACTTCATCCCATGTCAGAAAACTAGTGACGCGACTCACATCGCGAACCTGTTTTTCAAAGAAGTCATTCTACTTCACGGCTTACCAAGGAGTACAGTTTCGGATAGGGATACAAAGTTCATGGGACATTTCTAGAGGACATTATGGAAGAAGCTGGGGACTAACTTGACATTTAGTTCAGCTTATCATCCTCAGACGAATGGACAAATGGA
This sequence comes from Picea mariana, assembly GCA_032191745.1. Taxonomy (NCBI): domain Eukaryota; kingdom Viridiplantae; phylum Streptophyta; class Pinopsida; order Pinales; family Pinaceae; genus Picea; species Picea mariana. Next base: position 112,193 of record JASDQU010010903.1, on the reverse strand, counting down.
AGTGGTGAACAGAGGTCTGGGAGATTTACTGAGAAGCCTGGTGGCAGAACACCACAACAGTTGGGACAACATACTACCACAGGCAGAGTTTTCATATAACAATTCAGTAAACAGGAGTACAGGACAGAGTCCATTTCACATTGTTTATGGCATGCAGCCGAGGGGAATTTCTGAATTGAGGGATTCAGAACAGACTGCGACTAGGAGCGCTAGTGCAGAGGAATTCGCAGAGACGATGAAAGAACTTCACAGCCAGGTGAAGGAGCGATTGCAGAGTTCAAGTCAAGAATATAAGTGCAGAGCCGATCAGCATAGAAGACAACTTTATTTTGAGGTTGGTGATCTGGTTCTGGCACATTTGAGGAAAGAAAGGTTCCTGAGGGGAACATATAATGAGTTGAAGATGAAGAAAATTGGACTATGTAAGGTCTTGAAGAAAATTGGAGAAAATGCTTATGAGATTGAATTACCCGATGGGATCGGAATTTCTCCGATATTCAATGTCTCAGATTTATACCCATATAAACCTGAGGACGCAGAAGCAGAAAATGAGCAGCCAATGATCCAGTGGACAAAGCAAATTCCAGTTGCAGAGAAGCCATAGATGGAGTGCATACTAGACAAGAGAGTGAGCAAGAGGACCAGGCGGAAAGAATACTTTGAGTATCTGGTCAAATGGAAGAACCATCTAGTGGAAGATGCCAGCTGGGAAACTGAAGCGGAGATACAAAAGCATGGACAGACCGTGCAAGAGCTCATGGACAGAAGCCCATGAAATTTTTCAAGCGAGGGAGTATGATGCAGGAGCATCTCCCACATCAAGCGAGCCAGCGCGAAGACAATCGGACAGCTGGACAAGCGCCAGCACAAGTTTTGAAAACACCTTGAAGTTGTTGAGCGATCTTAAATGAGCCATTAAGATGAGGCGCACTTGTGTAATGTAATCGAACTTTGAGCCTTTAGCTCTCGTCCTTAGTAGATAGATGGCATTTAAAGTAGTTAATGTAGGTAGATAGAAATTAGATTCTAGATTAGATTGTTTGGGAGCGCAAGAGGGAAATGAGATATAGACACCCTCATTGTGAATTTGTATTATTATTGAAGCAGGAAGAGCATAGAAGAGAAGCAGAGAGATGTGAGAATACACCCATGTACAAAGCTTGAATTAATAGAAGAGTTTGATTCAAATCCATGGTTTGGTGTTTGTTCTCTATGTGTATGTTGAATGCTATGCTCATGAGTATTTACTTCCTGTTATGCATTTACTTTATATGCTATGTATGAATGATTTCTTGTTGAGTGTTTGAAATCTGAGAAAGGAAGTAGGAGAAATGAGTTTCAATTGTTTCTCTATTTGAGCAAGGATTCTTGCAAGGAGTGCAGTTGAAGTCGTCCGCAAGGAGTGCGTTGACAAAAAGCTCAGATAGTTTAACTCTTGTTCTCATTCACCCAGAAGTGAAATTGGGTTATAGGAGCCGTGCAAGGAGTGCGCAGGCTAAGGAAAGTCTCAGTTGTGAATTTGAAAGGAGCATTGAAGGACTGCTGCTGCAGGTGTGCGCAGGGTCGAAGGTTTTCAGCACTTGGAAGTGTCTGAGAGTTGTCGCAAGGAGTGCGTGCAAAAATCTTCTCGAGGACTCAGAGTCATGAGAAAGCTTAGGAGGGATAAATCCCTTGAAGCTATTGAAGATAGCATAAGGAGTTGGAGCGTATCGAGTGACTCAAGGTGACGGAGTTTTGTGTCACAGGTGCTTAAGTCTGGGAAGGAGTCCTTGGTTCACTTCGTGAACGTATCGAGGAGGAGAAGATAGACGGTCAGGATCTTGTGGAGAGGATTTGCGAAATCCCACCAACCGTCTGATTTTGTAAAGAAGCGAGGAGGATACGATTACGTATGAAGTTTAAGCTCGAGGGATCGTGAGTCGTTGGATCATCAAAAGGTTACCCGTCAACCGTCCATTTGACAGGAGTTGTGTAGGGTTTAAATCTTCGTCAGCAGAAGGGAAAATCCGAAAAGGCATAGGGATATTGAGGCATCGGGGTTTGGGAAATCGAAAATCCCATGGACCAGAGATCGGCAGATCCATCGTGGAAATCCCGATGAGCTCAGAGCCATCCATCTGTTGGGATAGGTGGCAGGAACCAGGAGTCATAGGTGTATCGGAGGTTCAGAAGTCAAGAGCCCGAGACCTTTTGAGTTCCGGAATAGCGAGGGGATCATAGCCATAGATCTCAAGAAGGACACGTGTCGTGTGATCACTCAATCAAAGATTTGGTCATCGGGGTTCATAGGAGTGAGTGGTTTTGGTTTTTCATTTGGCGAAGTCCGAGGTTCGATCTGAACCGCCCATCATTCGGGACGCACATCGGAAGATCTGAAGAAGTCGAGGTTCAGAAATTCAGGAGTCCTGGAGACAAGGGAAACGTTGCATCAAGAATCGTGATATCGCGATATACGATACCCCGACATCTAAAAGGAATAGTGTGGGACATAGCAGAGCAGACGAGTGGAGGACAGGAGGCATAAGTCATCAGGATCTCGCAGCGAGAAGTCCCAAAATATTGGCATTAGGATTCGCGATCCTGCGAAGTTCAAAGTCCCAACGAGATAAGGGACCGTTGAAAGGTCAACCCACGAGCACATTGGAGTTTTGGCACATTGGGGTTCAGGAGTCGGAGAGACAAGGCGTTCATTATCGCGAGTGCCCAAATTGCAATAGGAGAAGTTCCGACAGGGTAAAGGAAAGGGTCAGTGTTGACTTATATTGGGTTTCGGGGATTCAAAACACCAGCACTCGACCACTGACCTTGCGAAGTCGCGAAGTCTGATTCCCCAATAAGTAAAGAGAGGGGGATCATGCGAAGAGTTATGTGGGTGTAGATTTCCCGATAGGGAAATAGAAGGACCGGTTAGTGTTCTTCGAGCCGAGGAAGGAGGAAAGATCCTGTGAGCGGACGTGCCTGAGGAGCGCACCTGCGTCAAATATGTTCAATATACAGGGGGTAGACTAATACATACTTTCATTTCCAAGAATGAGCAATGAACAATTCAAGAACATGCTTAGCTAGATACCTACATCATAGAGGTTGGCATCTTACCACAAGTGAGGTAGGATTAGCAACATGATCTCTTATGGAAAGGAAAGGATGATTCCCATGTGACATACGATAATCTGGAGAGTGTGAGCATAATAGGCATAATAAACTAGTAATATAGAGTCATCAAAAGCACAAAAACAACACATGGTAGCCTAGATTTAGTGCAAGAATGAGAGGTGTCATACATCAATGGGGTATTTTATGCAAGCGTAGGAGGCGAAATGCATCAACCTAAGTTCAATGCAACCATAGAGGTGAAAAATACCAATGGTACCAGTGGAGGAGAGAGGATCAAAGGAAGATATGATGTCACCATTGGGAGGGGCTCCATAGTTGCAAGCTATGGAATGTGACCATTAAGGGGGACATCTTTGAAAACTGACCAAACAAGTGATAGTTGATCCTAACTAGGTAGAGGTTAT
>JASDQU010010903.1:52882-84170 GCA_032191745.1 Picea mariana | reverse complement strand
TTCAGGCAAAGTTGACAAGTTTGGACAGAAATGGCTTGGCAATTTGGCAGAGTTTCTTTGCTATGATTTTCCCCCTTTGACTAGTACCCCTACCCCTCCTTTTATAGGTTAGGAAGAGCTAGGGTTTTAGTCGAACTCTCGGCCATGCATGGTGGAGAGTTTCAGTTAACTGACAAAAAGCCCCGAGTCTCGGCGGAAACTTTCCTGATTTTTTGCATTGTTAGGTACTCGCGGGCTGTTTTAGGCCAGCCCGCGGATACCCGCGTGCAGTAAAAGGACAGCAGGCGGATGCCCGCGCCCAGTGAGAAGTTAGGGCGCGGGTTACATGTTTTGAAGGGTTTTTTGAGGAGTTACTCAGCATGGCTTTGGCTAAGAAGAGGCATGAGTTGGCCTGATGCCAGGTAAGTAGGGATAGTGCAATTTAGGGTTATAACAGATGGTTACCGATGAATTTTGACCACCACATATTAATTTACTAGGTGGGTGGAGGTTGTTCCCACAAAGAAGGATACTGAGGAAGTGGTCATGAAATATTTGGAAGAAATATTTATAACAAGATTTGGGGTACCATCCAAAATCACCACTGACAATGACAAAGCTTTTAGCTCCCTTTCCTTAGCATAATTTTGTTTTAATTATGGTATCACTATGTCCCATTCGTCAAACTACTACCCCCAGGGAAATGGTTTGTCAGAATCGAGTAATGAGAATCTCATTAATATCATCAAGAAGGTTGTGGGAGAAAATAAGAAGGCCTGGGATAGAAAGATCAAGTATTCCCTGTGGGCATATTGAATAACAACAAAGACCTCAACAAGAAAAACCCCATTTGAACTAGTATATGGGTTAGAGTCTAAACTATCTATCAATATCCAAATCCCTATCCTTCGCTTCGCCCAACAATACACCACAAAAGAAGAAGCAATCTCGGGACGAATTGACTAGTTGGTGGAATTAGACAAATCTAGGAGGGTTGCTTTAAGTCAGATGGCGAAAAGTTAAGAAAAGGTTAACAACAATTTTGATTACAAAGAAAAAGAGAGAGATTTCAAAGAAGGGGACCTGGTGTTATTATGGGATAAAAGGAGAGATCAAATTGTTATGCACAAGAAGTTGGCTGGATTATGGACATGTCCTTACAAGATTATGAGTCAAGCAGGGACAAACTCTTTTAATATAACAACACTTGAAGGAGAGGCTTTGACGTTACCTTTGAATGCTATCCACATCAAGCATTACTTCCCTCCAGTAGCATGACATGTAAGTACATGTAAGTATAGGTAAGTTAGATAGGTATGCATTTTCAGCCATTGTATATACCATCTTCATATCATGTTAGAGTAATTATAATTTCATTTTCATGTTGTATTCTTCCATTATGTATATATGTATGATCGAGATTATATGCTATATTACAGATTCTCTTTATTTTATTATATCATATATGAACAATGATTGATATCACCACCCTAAGGATTACTAATACATTTTGTTGATATTTAGTAGAAACAATCCATACCAGAGATGTTGAGGTTCTCATGCGCTCTACGGTGAGCACATGTCCCCAAGTTTGATCTAGATGTTATCCCCTACCCTAGGGATAACTAAGGATATCACGTCTCGAGGCAAACATGTCCTATACATGGAGTTCCGAGAGTTGGATGACTTAATCATGGCCTCAGAGGGCCCCTCTTTTCTTTAGTGCAACCCATTTATCAATTGTAGCATTATCCATCCCGCCAGCTTGGTCCTGAAGTAGCAGTAAGTCTTTCTCCATGAAGTAATGAGTTCAGGTATCATGTTATGTGTCACTCTTATTCTTTAAGCACTTGAATATGTTGCATTGAATTCTCCTTCATTTCATAACGTTTTCTTGGAAATTATGCTCTTTGACTTGTTCATACCTGGAAGGGTGACATGATTCCCTAGTAAGTTGATCTCCCTTTAGGATGGGTTGCCACTGGGTGGGTCTGTGAAAAGTCATCGTCCATCCCCTCCATACTTACCACTTTCCATCTTTATTCCTTTCATCTTCTCCTACCTTTTTTTGGGCATTGGGATTGGCCACACCAGGAAGGTTTGTACCTTTCCTTGTGGGAAGAAGGGGATAAAGGCCCAGAGGGTAAAAGTAGCTAAAAAGAGTTAAAAGCCTTTGAAACCTTTGAGATGCTTCACCCAAGGATTCCCGAGAAAGTAGTAAAGAGATTCTCAGTAAGAAAAGGGAACCCACAAGATAAATAAACACTCAAGGTACTAGTTGGTGGATAGGAGGTCTCATCATGAGTCGACCTATTATGACCATGGGCATGTAGTGGTATGACACTACCACCTATCTAGTCACCAAACTAGGGTAGTGGCTCTTGGTGGCATATCCAAGAGAAAGGGGCTCTCATCATGAGCAACCTTCTCATCTCCTTGAAATGTATGTGGATAACATTTCCATCTATGGTCACCAAGCCAGGACAATGTCCCTTAACTCTTCCCTTGAATCACAAAAGAAAAAAGATCAAAAGATAATAAAGCTAAGAGTAAAAGGCAGTAAATGGGATAGGAAAAAATGGAATCTATGATAAAGTGCAACTCTCCCTCTACAATGACACCATTAGGTAAGAGTTACATTTCCCTGTTATCATTGTGCCACCTGCCCAAACACTTACCTCACACCACCTCATACGCTTACATGACATGGATTGCCTCTCACCTGAGAAACACCCTAATATTAAGGAGGATTATCCCAATAGGACACCCTGAGACCTTCTCCAAACCCGACTTGTTAAATTGCATAACATCTTTGAGATTTTGTCTAGGTAAAGGGGGGTTTGAGGCACATGTTTGGGTAATTTAATTATTGGATTTGGCTTACATTTTATGATCCATGTGACTTATGAACCCCTGGAGGGCGTACATTTTGTTGCTGTAGGACCTTGCATGGTGAATAGGTACACATGAAGGAATGATTAGCTCGGACCTTCATGGGGGTTTAAAGCCCATAGATGGATGTTATAACCCTAGCCAGGGGCAAGAAAACATCAGATATTTGCACCAGGAAGAAAGAAGGACATCACCTTGGAGGCACCCTGGAAAACCTAGACCCAGGGAGATCTTTCTCTTCCACATGAATGGTGGCCTTTCAAAATCCCATGACATCACCATCATGACCCTGGATGTCATATAGATATAGGGTCTACATTTGGGGGGAATTTATGAGCTAGGTGGAACGTGTGGGCATCAGATAGGGCCTTTGGAAACCAAACTTTCTGCATACTGAGCCCAACGTTCCACATTAGGGGCTCAATGTCACCATAGACGGGCATGATGTCACCCTTGGGGATGTTTTTATATGTTAATTAATTTTATTTCTGTCAAAATTGGATTTAAATTTAAATTGCCTAGGTTGGCCTTTTATTGGACCTAAACTTAATTAAAGGTCAAAGTTTTCTATAAATAGAGATAAAGTACTCTCATTTTTTCATCATAACTCATCACACAACAATTGTGGATGGAAATTTGTACCCTCTTTAAGGGATATTGGCTGAAATAACTAGTGCGCAACTTCTTGGAGAGGCATTTCAAGGTGTATCTTGGCTATTTTTCATGGTGGAAGATCTTCAACTGGGGTTTGGCTTGATTATTCTTGGTGAAGTAAGTATAAAATTTGCAATTTGTTCATGTAATAAATGCTTGTGGTACATTTTACTTGCTCCATATTAAATATTATGAAACTGCTTGCTTAAACCCTGGGAGAGAAACATAAGTTACTTCTTTCTCTCTTTAGCTTTTATACTTGTTTAAATCTCTCAAGTACACCTTGTTTAGAAGTGACTACTAGATCCCTAAAGTGCTAGCACTCTAGTACCTTCATTCTAATTGCTTATTGCATAATATTTTTCAATAGTCTAAGGAAGGAAGATTTGCTAGGGCATAAAAGTGCTTACTCTCTAGTGGATTTGTCTTTAAGATTTAGATGTTTGAGGCCTTGAAGTGCCAACACCTCTTCCATCCACCTATTTTTCTTTGGAAAGTATTGTCATTTCTATTTTCTCCAAGTTGTGTCATTGCTATTGTTGACTCCATAAGCCCTAAAAGGCACTTGTCCACTTGGTTTAGTGAATGATTGATCAAACAAACACTCAAACTCTCTTCCTTGAAGCTTTTGCTAACTTCTACTAACTCTACACTAGACTAATTCACTAGTTAACTTGTTGTTGTTGCAAATAATTGCTACAACCATACTAATCTATACTAATTTTCTACATATACCTACATAACTCACATATAACTCACTTAGAAATTGCTTGTGATAATTTCCCAACAATCTACTTGATAAATCCTAAGTTTCCATGATATATTCTTGCAATTTTGAGCACTAATACTTGTTGTTGTTACAAAAGATTTCTACATCCATCTAACCGCAACAATTTTTTTGAAAAACCAACATTTAATGCTAGTTAGACATTGCAGAAAATGCTTGTGACAAATGATTATCATCTTGCCTAGTTAAAGCTACTTTTCCATTGTCTTTTCAAGCAATTCTAAGGAAAATTTCTTGCAGATGTTATAAAATACTTATTGTTGTTGTAAACTTTCATATCGCTGCAATTTCATATCAGCCAGTTTATATTTCAAAGGTTCATGATCTTATGAAGCACCAACATCATTTTGTACTTGAACTCAACCATATTTTTTCTTTGTTGTCTTGTTCTGGGAAGGTACACTTCATCTTTACTTTTTCTTCATCTATTAAAGACATAAAGAACCTTTTGACTTGAGTGACAAGTGAGAGGGGGGTATTCTTGCTTCTTTGTCTTAGTTCATCAGTCCTTTAGGCCACTAGGGACGTATCCCTTGGGGTAATATTAACACACTCCTAAACAAAAAGATCTTTCCTATTAAGGTGACAGTGATAGGTCAAACCCTTGTTACGCCAATCTCACCTCACTTTCCATGGGCTTTGGGAAAGTACATATTGTGTGATAATAGGGCCTCCAAAGTCCATGTGTCACCTCGTCATGTGTTAGAGTGATTGGAAATCCATCTCTCTCCATCAAATCATATAACATCACCATTGTCATCATCAAACCCATCATGACCGCATCAAGAGAGGTGAAATGAAGGGATAGGATATGACATCCTAGGCCTCCGAAGGCCAACATTTAGGTGCAAGGGACCATGATGTGAACATCTCATGATGTCCAAGTGGCTCCAAACGAAAAATTCATCTTCCCAATTTTGCAATGCATGAGGGCACACCATCTGACTTGTGGGCTTCAAGCCCCTATGAAGGTCCAAGTGACCTAGTTCCTCCATGGAAAAACTTTCACCTGGAAAGGTATTGCAAAGACAAACAAGTACACCCTCCAAGGGTCCACAAGTCACATGTATCATGCCAAGTAAGAAATATTTAATAAAAGAACCACCCAAATATGTGCATCAAATTCCCCCTTTTCAAAATAAACAAATGTTCAAAGACCTTATGCAACTTGTCAAATTTAAGTATGGGAGGGTTGTCATGGTGCCCTATTGGGTAGGTCATTCTCCAATTCAATGAGTGTTTCCCAAGAATACCCTATCTAAGTCATGTAAAAGAGTATGATATGGATGGGGGTGTGACTTTTGGGCACGGATTTTCTTGACATAGAAGGGCTCATATTGTCTCATTTTAGGGTGCATTTGTAGAGGGTTTGTTGCATTCTCGTTTGCAATGCAGCCTTTTTCCAAACCCTTTATTTTCCATTATTTGATTATGGTCCAAAGCATTGAGTATTATGTGCAATGGAAAGTAAGGAGCACCACAATGCCACCTGAAGCTAGGAACACACAAAGTGTCATGTGCAAAGAAAGTAAAAGACACTGCAAAATGCATTCCCTCAACAAGAAAGACATTTATTCATTATGTGTTTTATTTTACAAGTCCTTGAATTTTATGGAGAAGCGTTTCATTTCTCTCATGACCTTAGGGTGAACATCTAGAGGATAATATATGGATTTTACCTTTTTCCAGCTACAAACCCTTCTGGGCCTTTAATCCCTTATTTCCATGAAATGGGGTACAAGCCCTTCTTGGGTCAATATGCTTGAAAACCCAAAAGATGAGGAAACATAAGGGAATAAGTGTGGAAAGTTGTAAGTATGGATGGGAATGGCACGATGACCCTTCAAGGATATCCCCTACTAGCATCCCTTTTCTCGAGGATGACCCACTTATTTGAAAAACATGTTAACCACCCAGGTGAAATGAGGCAAAAGGCATAATTTCCAAGCAAACATTTTCAAAATCAAGAAAGGACCCTTTGCAACATGTTTCAAATGCTTCAATTATTAAAGTGACACTTACCACCGGACTGGACTTGTTACCTCATGAAGCAAGACCTGTTGTCCTTTGTGGGCCAATTTGGTGTGGTGGACGTTGTTGTTTTCGATCAGTGGCGATGTGTGGTAATAAGAGGGGCTTTGTCTGCGCATCTACCTCTTGGCACTCTATGTCTGCAACCTGTGGGCCTAGAGACATCATCTCTTTGGTTACCCCTAGAAATGGGGGGTAACAATACAAATTCCCTAAATTTTCCCATAGTTCCTTGGCTGTAGATTCTCCCGATACATTCAATAACACTAAATCATCCAGACAAAGTTGAATCGTACTCCTTGCTCTTCTATCCAGATTTTCCCAATCTTCTATCAACATACCAGTGGATTGAGTACTAGTAGTTTATGTACCGATATATTGTGTACATGTAGTTCATGTACCAAGATCCACATTGATCCATTGTTCTTTGTCTACAAGAAGGTCCAATGTCTTGAGCTTCCATAGCCCAAATTTTGTATCGTTGAACTTCTCAATCTTGATTCTAGAACTGCTAGCCATTTACTTTCAATGCACGAATCACAACTGCAAAGCTCGCAATGAACCCAAGTTTATCACAGAACCAAAGATAAACTTGATCTATCAAGACCGAGCCAAACCCTTAGCAACAAAGGAGTCCCACTAAAGCCAAAAATGTGCTTTGATACCACATGTAATTTGGAAAGTATTGTCATTTCTATTTTCTCCAAGTTGTGTCATTGCTATTGTTGACTCCATAAGCCCTAAAAGGAACTTTTCCACTTGGTTTAGTGAATGATTGATCAAACAAACACTCAAACTCCTCCTTGAAGCTTTTGTTAACTTCTACTAACTCTAAACTAGAATAATTCACTAGTTAACTTCTTGTTGTTGCAAATCATTGCTACAACCATACTAATCTATACTAATTTGCTACATATACCTATATAACTCACATCTAACTCACTCATAAATTGTTTGTGATAATTTCCCAACAATCTACTTGATAAATGCTAAGTTTCCATGATATCTTCTTGCAATTCTGAGCACTAATATTTCTTGTTTTTACAAAATATTTCTACATCCATCTAACTGCATAATTGTTTTTGCAAAACTAACATTTAATGCTAGATAGACACTGCAGAAAATGCTTGTGACAAATGATTATCATCTTGCATAATTAAAGCTACTTTTCCATTGTATTTTCAAGCAACTCTAAGGAAAAATTCTTGCATTTGTTCACAGACCCAAAGATAAACTTGATCTATCAAGACCGAGACAAACCCTCAACAACAAAGGAGTTCCACTAAAGTAAAAAACATGCTTTGATACCACATGTAAGTTGGAAAGTGTTGTCATTTCTATTTTCTCCAAGTTGTGTCATTGCTATTGTTGACTCCATAAGCCCTAAAAGGCACTTGTCCACTTGGTTTAGCAAATGATTGATCAAGAAAACACTCAAACTCTCTTCCTTGAATCTTTTGTTAACTTCTACTAACTTTAAACTAGAATAATTCACTAGTTAACTTCTTGTTGTTGCAAATCCTTGCTACAACCATACTAATCTATACTAATTTGCTACATATACCTACATAACTCACATCTAACTCACTCAGAAATTGCTTGTGATAATTTCCCAACAATCTACTTGATAAATGCTAAGTTTCCATGATATCTTCTTGCAATTCTTAGCACTAATACTTGTTGTTGTTACAAAAGATTTCTACATCCATCTAACTGCAGAATTGTTTTTGCAAAACTAACATTTAATGCTAGCTAGACACTGCAGAAAATGCTTGTGACAAATGATTATCATCTTGCCTAATTAAATCAACTTTTCCATTGTCTTTTCAAGCAATTCTAAGGAAAATTTCTTGCAGTTGTTATAAAATACTTATTGTTGTTGTAAACTTTCATATCGCTGCAATTTCATATTAGCTAGTTTATATTTCAAAGGTTAATGGTATTATGAAGCACCAACATCATTTTGTACTTGAAATCAACCATATTTTTGCTTTGTTTTCTTGCTCTGGGAAGGTGCACTTCAAATTTACTTTTGCTTCATCTATTAAAGACATAAAAAACCTTTTGACTTGAGTGACAAGTGATAGGGGGGTATTCTTGCTTCTTTGTCTTAGTTCATTAGTCCTTTAGGTCACTAGGGACGTCTCCCTTGGGGTAATATTAACACACTCCTAAATAGAAAGGGGTTTCCTATTAAGGTGACAGTGATAGGTCAAACCCTTGTTACACTAATTTCACCTCACTTTCCTTGGGTTTTGGGAAAGTACATATTGTGTTATAATAGGGCCTCCAAAGGCCATGTGTCACCTCATCATGTGTTAGAGTGAGTGGAAATGCATCTCTCTCCATCAAATCATATAACATCACCATTTTCATCATCAAACCCATCATAACCCCATCAGGAGAGGTAACATGAAGGGATAGGATATGACATCCTAGGCCTCCCAAGGAAAACATTTAGGTGCAAGGGACCACGATGTGAACATAGCATGATGTCCAAGTGTCTCCAAAGGAAACATTCATGTTCCAAATTTTTCAATGCATGGGGGCACATCATCTAACCTATGGGCTTCAAGCCCCTATGAAGGTCTAAGTGACCTAGTTCCTCCATGAAAAAGATTTCACCTGGAAAGGTCTTGCAAAGACAAACAAGTATGCCCTCCAAGGGTCCACAAGTCACATGTATCATGCCAAGTAAGAAATATTTAATAAAAGAACCACCCAAACATGTGCATCAAATTCCCCCTTTTCAAAATAAACAAATGCTCAAAGACCTTATGCAACTTGTCAAATTTAAGTATGGGAGGGTTTTCATGGTGCCCTATTGGGTAGGTCATTCTCCAATTCAATGAGTGTTTCCCAAGAAGACCCTATATAAGTCATGTAAACAAGTATGATATGGATGGGGGTGCGACTTTTGGGCATGGAGTTTCTTGATATAGAAGGGCTCATATTGTCTCATTTTAGGGTTCCTTTGTAGAGGGTGTGTTGCATTCATGTTTGCAATGCAACCTTTTTCAAAACCCTTTATTTGCCATTAATTGATTATGGTCCAAAGCATTGAGTACTATTTGAAATGTAAAGTAAGGAGCACCATGATGCCACCTGAAGCTAGGAACACATAAAGTGACATGTGCAAACAAAGTAAAAGACATTGCAAAATGCATTCCCTCAACAAGCAAGACATTTATTCATTATGTGTTTTATTTTACAAGTCCTTGATTTTTATGGAGAAGCGTTTCATTTCTCTCAAGACCTTAGGGTGAGCATATAGAGGATAATATATGGCTTTTACCTTTTTCCAGTTACAAACCCTTCTAGGCCTTTAATCCCTTCTTTCCATGAAATGAGGTACAAGTTTGTATTGGGTCAATATGGTCGAAAACCCAAAAGATGAGGAAACATAGGGGAATAAGTGTGGAAAGTCGTAAGTATGGACAGGAATGGCACGATGACCCTTCAAGGAGGTCCCCTAGTAGCATCCCTTTTCCCGAGGGTGACCCACTTATTAGGAAAACATATCAACCACCTAGGTAAAATGAGGCAAAAGGAATAATTTCCAAGCAAAAATTTTCAAAATCAAGAAAAGACCCTTTGCAACATGTTTCAAATGCTTCAATTATTAAAATGATGCTTACCACCAGACTAGACTTGTTACCTCATGAAGCAAGACATGTTGTCCTTTGTGGGCCAATTTGGTGTGGTGGATGTTGCATTTTTTGATCAGTGGTGATGTGTGGTAATACAAATGGATATCTCTTCTCATATACCTCTTGGCACTCCATGTCTACAACATGTGGGCCTAGAGACATAATCTCTTTGGTTACCCCTAGAAATGGGGGGTAACAATACAAATTCCCCAAATTTTCCCATAGTTCCTTGGTTTTAGATTCTCCTGACACATTCAATAACACTAAATCATCTAGACAAAGTTGAATCATACTCCTTGCTCTTCTATCCAGCTTCTCCCAATCTTCTATCGACATACCACTAGATTGAGTACTAGTAGATTGTGTACATGTAGTTCGTGTACCAAGATCCACATTGATCCATTGTTCTTTGTCTACAAGAAGGTCCTCCGTCTTGAGCTTCCATAGCTCAATTTTTTTACCGTTGAACTTCTCAATCTTGATTCTAGAACTGCTATCCATTTACTTTCAATGCACGAATCACAACTGCAAAGCTCCCACTGAACCTAGGTTTATCACAAACCCAAAGATAAACTTGATCTATCAAGACTGAGCCAAACCCTCAGCAACAAAGGAGTCCCACTAAAGTCAAAAGTGTGCTTTGATACCACATGTAAGTTGGAAAGTATTGTCATTTCTATTTTCTCCAAGTTCTGTCATTGCTATTGTTGACTCCATAAGCCCTAAAAGGCACTTATCAACTTGGTTTAGTGAAAGATGGATCAAACAAACACTCAAACTGTCTTCCTTGAAGCTTTAGTTAACTTCTACTAACTCTAAACTAGACTATTTCACTAGTTAATTTGTTGTTGTTGCAAATCATTGCTACAACCATACTAATCTATACTAATTTGCTACATATACCTACATAAATCACATCTAACTCACTCATAAATTGCTTGTGATAATTTCCCAACAATCTACTTGATAAATGATAAGTTTCCATAATATCTTCTTGCAATTCTGAGCACTAATACTTGTTGTTACAAAATATTTCTACATCCATCTAACTGCAGCATTTTTTTTGCAAAACTACCATTTAATGCTAGCTAGATACTCCAAAAAATGCTTGTGACAAATGATTATCATCTTGCCTAGTTAAAGCTACTTATCCATTTTCTTTTCAAGCAATTCTAAGGAAAATTTCTTGCAGTTGTTATAAAATACTTATTGTTGTTGTAAACTTTCATATCGCTGCAATTTCATATCAGCCCATTTATATTTCAAAGGTTGATGGTCTTATGAAGCACCAACATCATTTTGTACTTGAAAGCAACCATATTGTTTCTTTGTTGTCTTGTTCTGGGAAGGCACACTTCATCTTTACTTTTGCTTCATCTATTAAAGACATAAAGAACCTTTTGACTTGAGTGACAAGTGAGCGGGGGGTATTCTTTGTTCTTTGTCTTAGTTCATCAGTCCTTTAGGTCACTAGGGATGTCTCCCTTGGGGCGATATTAACACACTCCTAAATAGAAAGGGGTTTCCTATTAAGGTGGCAGTGATAGGTCAAACCCTTGTTACACCAATCTCACCTCACTTTCCTTGGGCTTTGGGAAAGTACATATTGTGTGATAATAGGGCCTCCAAAGGCGATGTGTCACCTCGTCATGTGTTAGAGTGAATGGAAATGCATATCTCTCCATCAAATCATATAACATCACCATTCTCATCATCAAACATATCATAACCCCATCAAGAGAGGTGACATGAAGGGATAGGATATGACATCCTAGGCCTCTCAAGGCCAACATTTAGGTGCAAGGGACCACAATGTGAACATATCATGATGTCCAAGTGGCTCCAAAGGAAACATTCATATTCCCAATTTCACAATTCACGGGGGCACATCATCCGACCTGTGGGCTTCAAGCCCCTATGAAAGTCCAAGTGACCTAGTTCCTCCGTGGAAAATCTTTCACCTGGAAAGGTCTTGCAAAGACAAACAAGTATGCCCTCCAAGGGTCTGCAAGTCACATGTATAATGCCAAGTAAGAAATATTTAATAAAATAAACACCCAAACATGTGCATCAAATTCCCCCTTTTCAAAACAAACAAATTCTCAAAGACCTTATGCAACTTGTCAAATTTAAGTATGCGAGGGTTGTCATGGTGCTCTATTGGGTAGGTCATTCTCCAATTCAATGAATGTTTTCCAAGAAGACCCTTTCTAAGTCATGTAAAAGAGTATGATATGGATGGGGGTGTGACTTTTGGGTATGGATTTTCTTGACATAGAAGGGCTCATATTGTCTCATTTTAGGGTGCCTTTGTAGAGGGTGTGTTGCATTATCGTTTGTAATGCAACCTTTTTCCAAACCCTTTATTTTCCATTATTGATTATGGTCCAAAGCATTGAGTAATATGTGAAATGGAAAGTAAGGATCACCACAAGGCCACCTAAAGCTAGGAACACACAAAGTTTCATGTGTAAAGAAAGTACAAGACACTGCAAAATTCATTCCCTCAACAAGAAAGACATTTATTCATTATGTGTTTTATTTTACAAGTCCTTGATTTTTATGGAGAAGCATTTCATTTCTCTCAGGACCTTAGGGTGAGCATCTAGAGGATAATATATGGATTTTACCTTTTTCCAGCTACAAACCCTTCTGGGCCTTTAATCCCTTCTTTCCATGAAATGAGATACAAGCCTGTATCGGGTCAATATGCTCGAAAACCCAAAAGATGAGAAAACATAGGGGAATAAGTGTGGAAAGTTGTAAGTATGAAATGGAATGGCATGATGACCCTTCAAGGAGATCCCCTAGTAGCATCCCTTTTCCCGAGGGTGACCCACTTGTTAGGAAAACATGTCAACCACCCAGGTGAAATGAGGCAAAAGGCATAATTTCCAAGCAAACGTTTTCAAAATCAAGAAAGGACCCTTTGCAACATGTTTCAAATGCTTCAATTATTAAAATGACACTTACCACCGGACTTGAATTGTTACCTCATGAAGCAAGATCTGTTGTCTTTTGTGGGCCAAGTTGGTGTGGTGGACACTGTTGTTTTTGATCAATGACGATGTGTGGTAATAGGAGGGGCTTTGTCTGCTCATCTTCCTCTTGGCACTCCATGTCTGCAACCTGTGGACCTAGAGACATCATCTCTTTGGTTACCCCTAGAAATGGGGGGTAACAATACAAATTCCCCAAATTTTCCCATATTTCCTTGGATGTAGATGCTCCCGACACATTCAATAACACTGAATCATCCAGACAAAGTTGAATTGTACTCCTTGCTCTTCTATCCAAATTCTCCCAATCTTCTATCGACATACTAGTAGATTGAGTACTAGTAGTTTATGTACCAGTAGATTGTGTGCATGTAGTTCATGTACCAAGATCCACATGTTAGGGTCCTAACCCACACATAGGTAGAACAATATATTCAGATGTAATAAAGGTCAATATTAATAAGGCCTTGCAATAAAATAGAATAAGTCGAATGTAAGAAGACCTAATAGAAGCTTCCACTTCTAGAAGGATATTCCTCTAGATGCTTCTTTTGATAGACATATTTAGTATAAATAGAAGTTGAGGGTATGAGAACCCTATCTTGGAGATTATTGTAATAGAGATATGCTCAATTGGAGGTTGCCCCCTCGAAGACGCCCATGAACATTGTTCTCATAATCAAAGTGTTATTTCTGTTGTTATTCTCATATCATTTCAGTGTTATAGTGGTGATTATTCTGGTTATATTGTTGTTATTCTGCCATTTCTAGCATTTTATTTCTGTTCTACATACTTTTTATATCTGGTATATTACAAGTGGTATCAGAGCACTTTCTTGGCAGAAATTGTGGTTAAATTTTTTTTCAAGGTAGAGACATATTCCGACATCTTTAATCTACAGAGATCTGTCGTTACATGCATAAACCCACAGTTGAGGGATTCATACACGCAGAAAATACAAGTGGTTCTTAAGCACACATCTGTTGGCCACCCTTGTAACCCCGGTTGGTACCCCTTCTAGTGGTAGCGCTTCAGACAACACCTGTGTACGGATCGACGTATATTTCATGAATCCCTCTTTAGATAAACTGATCGGCCACCTGACTGCTATAGTGCCACCGAGAACAAGTCTCGGGAAGATACTCTCTAGTACTTGGGTAGTCGAGTAGTACGGCTAAGGGTACGGTCTATCATCCTTAGTTAGTTCCCTGAGATATTGGGTCGAGTACTATTGTTGGACCCCGCACGTATATCAGAGAGCTATAGCATAGGGAAAACCCTTGTCTGTAGAACCCTTGAATACCTAACCCTTGGGGACCGAAACATAAATAAATTAAAATAGACAAGATCTATTGTCGTGCAACTGTGTGCAGGTTGCCAA
The DNA here is from genome assembly GCA_032191745.1 of Picea mariana. Lineage (NCBI taxonomy): Eukaryota > Viridiplantae > Streptophyta > Pinopsida > Pinales > Pinaceae > Picea > Picea mariana. Next base: position 69,796 of record JASDQU010010903.1, on the reverse strand, counting down.
GTAAATACGCGTTTCTTTCTGGTTAATCATTTGGGAATTTCCTCTCTGCAGTATTCTTCNCTGTGTGCAGGTTGCCAAGTAAATACACGTTTCTTTCTGGTTAATCATTTGGGAATTTCCTCTCTGCAGTATTCTTCAGCTTGGAGTATAACTCCGCAGGTGTAAAAAAAAAAAAAAAACAAGTCTGGAAATTTTTTCACTATTATTTGAGACCTATTCCATTGGATTCATCTCTTCACCCTTACCACTTGCATCCATATCATTTTTCAGAAAAAAATTTGAACCCACCCCCCCTTTTCAGTTCCTCAATCCTCATGGCCCATACCCATAGCCAAGACTTGGAAGCTCGCTTCAACACCTTGCAATCTAGTCTCATCGAGACCCAACAAGAAGTAAAACAACTCAGTGCCAATGTTGCCACCATCAATACAACCATGCAGTCCTCAATGGAGGAAATCAAACAAGACCCCACCACTCATCTTGAATCCGTCTTTTCGGCACTCTGCACCAAACCGCATATCCCTACAGATAACCCTTCCTCTGCCTCACCTCCACATACTGAAGGTGACCATTCCTCTCATTCCCATAACTTTTAGAACCATCACTTTCAACGTGACCTACGCCTTCTACGGGTGGATGTGACCAAATTTGATGGCTCGGACCCCACTGGTTGGGTAACCCAAATGGAACATTATATCTCTTTATATGACATTACAGTTGACTTGGCCAAACTCCGGTATGGTGTTCTACATCTAGATCAAGAACGTTGGCAATGGTGGCAATGGAGAAAAACTTCTCGTAAAGGGTATATTGCTTGGACACACTTTGTGGTAGAGCTTTATGAAATCTTTGACACTGACACCAACCATTTGCTCTGTTTGACAAAGTTGAAACAATCAGGAATAGTGGAAGACTTTAAAGTTTCCTTTGAGCGCCTGGATTTTTAGACAGAGGGCATGTCTGATGCCTTTTTCTGAGAATGTTTTATCAGTGGCCTCAAGGATGAGCTTCAGGTCCATGTCCACATGGCTCGGCCTCAGATTTTGGTTGAGGCTACTAAAAGAGATAAAGAAGCACAACAGGGTGTATCTTCTCAAAACCGAAAACCTTCCTTTATCCCTTTCCCTAAACCAGTAAATCCCACTACTCCCTTCGCTCCACTAAAGATCCAAAAATTGACCAGGGTTGAAATGGTTGAATGCCAACTCAAAGGCCTTTGTTATAATTGTGATGACAAATATTTTTTGGGCCGCAAGTGTAAGGAACAAAAGTCTTTTATGGCCATATCTGAGGATATTTTGGAAAAGGATATTGAAACTCCCCTTGTGTTCGAGTCACCTGAAACCCTCGACATAACCCCTCCCTTAGACCCTCCCGAAGTAGAACTGGTCATTTCCCTCAATGCTGTCACTAGCTTCTCCACTCCCCAAACCCTCAAGCTAATCAGTTACATCAAGCATCAGAAGGTCATCATTTTGGTTGATAGTGGAAGCACCCATAATTTTATTCATCACCACATTGCCCAAGAAACTCATTGCTACATCCATGCCGTCAATAATTTCCAAATCATGATTGCCAATGGTGGCTCCATGAAATGTGGAGGGCATTGTGAAAATGTATGTCTCCAAATTGGTGACTACCACCTGAAATCTCATATGTTTTCTATAGAGATGGGTGGGTGTGACATTGTGTTGGGTGCAGATTGGCTAAGGAATTTGGGTCCTATTCTCATGGATTTTAAGGAATTAACCATGCAATTTGACCAGGAAGGCCACCGATATAAATTCCAAGGCATCACCGTCGGGTCACCTAAGATTTGCTCAAAAAGGGTCGTTATGGTGTTATTTCTCAACTCCATGCCATCCAAGCAACAGAAACACCCTCGGTGCCACAAGACCTCCAAGCCATCCTTTCTAAACACCAAGTGGTCTTTTCCACTCCCTAGGGACTCCCTCCTTCACATGGTGTTCATGATCATTCCATTCCCCTTGTACCCGGAAGCCTTCCTCCCAATATCCATCCATATCGTCACCCATTTTCCTAAAAAAGTGAAATTGAGAAAATGGTTCAGGAACTCCTTAATGCTGACATTATTCGTCCTAGTAAGATCCCCTACTCTTCTCTTGTGGTCATGGTCTTGAATAACGAAGGTTATTGGAGAATGTGTCCTAACTTTCGTACCCTTAACAAACTTACCATTAAAGACAAATTTTTCATTCCTGTCATTGATGACCTCCTGGATGAACTGAGTGGAGCCCAATTATTTACTAAACATGATCTTCGTTCGAGCTACCACCAGATACATATGAAAGAGGCAGACATTCCCAAGACTGCCTTTAGAACTCATGAGGGCCACTATGAGTTTTTGTTCATGCCCCCTCCACCTTCCAAAGCCTCATGAATCAAGTCTTTCGTCCTTTTCTCCATCATTTTGTCTTAGTTTTCTTTGATGATATCCTCATCTAAAGAAAGACCTGGACAAAACATCTTGCTCATGTGGATCGAGTTCTCCATCTACTCTCTCAACACCAACTTTTCCTGAAACAGTCTAAATGTGCTTTTGGCGCCTCAGAAGTAGAGTACTTGGGTCATCTGGTTGGCAAGGATGGTGTCAGGGTGGATCCTAAAAAGATTGAAGCTATGCAAGATTGGCCTCACCCAAAGACTCTCAAAATCTTGCATGGATTTTTGGGCTTAACAGGCTATTATCACAAGTTTGTTAAGAATTATGAAAAGATTGCAACACATCTCACTGCTCACCTAAAAAAGAACTCTTTCACTTGGACTCCAGTTGTTGCTCAAGCTTTTCAAACTTTGAAGATGGCCATGTGCACCACTCCAGTCCTGGCCCTTCTTGATTTCACAAAGACCTTTGTCTTGGAATGTGATGCTTCAGGGAAAGGAATTGGTGTTTTCCTTATGCAAGAGGGTCGGCCTTTGGCCTTTACCAACAAACAACTATCTGAAATAAATCTGGGAAAATCTATCTATGAAAAGGAAATGTTGGTTATTCTGCATGTCGTTGATTTGTGACGCCTTTATCTATTGGGGCAATGCTTTCAAATTAAGACAGACCATCAAAGCCTCAAGTATTTTTTGGAACAATGCATTTCCTCCCTGGAGCAACAAAAATGGGTAACTAAGCTATTTGGCTATGATTATGAGATCATTTACAATAAAGGCAAAGAAAATGTGGTTGTGGATGCACTTTCTCGCAAATATGAAGATAAAGGATCCCTTTTTTCTCTTTCCTTCATTGTACCAGATTGGCTCCAAGTTGTTCGCCAGGAATGGCTACAAGATCCCAAAAGTTTGCAGTTGATCCAACAATTGCAATCCAGTGCTCTATCTCCCCCAGGGTACTCTTGGCTCCATGATGAGCTTCGATACAAATTTCATTTGTATTTAAGTAAACAATCAAAGCTTAAATCCACGATACTTTCTAAGCTTCATGCTACACCGACAGCGGGGCACTCGGGGTTCACCAAAACCTATGACAGATTCAAACGTTCTTTTTTACTGGAATGGTATGAAACATGACATTCGTAATTTTGTGGCCGAATGTGATGTGTGTCAACGCAACAAGGGAGAAACAATCAAATCTCCGCGCACACTACAACCGCTCCCGATTCCACCTGCTATTTGGAAGGACATCTCTATGGATTTTATTATAGTCTTACCCAAATTGGGAAATAAATCAGTCATCATGGTGGTTGTTGATCACCTTTCCAAGTATTCTCATTTCTGTGCTCTTCAACACTCGTTTACAGCATCCATGGTGGCTCAAATTTTCATGGATCGGGTCTTCAAGCTCCATGGCATGCCACACTATCGTGACCCCACTTTCACAAGCAATTTTTGGCAAGAATTGTTCAAGCTACAAGGCACCCAATTGCATCTCAGTACATCTTATCATCCCCAGACTGATGGTCAAAATAGAAGTTGTCAACAAATTTTTGGAAACATATTTGAGGTGTTTTGCCTTGGAAAATCAAAATCGGTGGGATCAATGGTTACCCCTAGGTAAATGGTGGTACAACACTTCATACCATACAGCTACACACATGACTCCTTTTGAAGTGATATATGGACAGAAGCCACCTTTTGTTCTCTCATACTTATCGGGTGTCTCGAAGGTCCAAGCGGTTGACAAAACACTTACAGTTCGAGAGGCTATTCTTCCTACCCTCAAAGAGAATTTTTTCATGGCACAAAATTGCATGAAGCAACAAGTAGATCAAGGTCACTCTGAATGTTAATTTGAAGAAGGGGATCAGGTGTTTCTTCTTCTGCAACCTTACAAGCAGAATTCCCTCAAGGACGAGCATTGTCAAAAGCTAGCACCCAAATTTTATAGTCCTTATATAGTTCTCAAGCATGTGGGACAGGTGGCCTATCAATTATGTTTTCACAGTCATTTGAAGCTACATCTTGTTTTTCATGTTTCCTGCTTAAAGACGGTGATCGGAACTAAGTGCCAAATTCAAACCAACCTTCCCGAGTTAGCCAAAGGAGGATCCATTTGGCTACAACCACAAGCAGTTTTGGACCAGTGTGAGTGTCGCCTGCATTAGAGAACCATCAAGGAAGTGTTAATCCAATGGAAAGATACAACTCCAGTAGATGCCACTTGGAAACCAGCTACCATTCTGCAGCAATTTCCACATCTCCAGCCTTGAGGACAAGGATGTTTTTAGGGGGGAGGACATGTTAGGGTCCTAACCCACACATAGGTAGAACAATATATTTGGATGTATAAAGATCAATATTAATAAGGCCTTGCAATAAAATAGAAAAAATCAAATGTAAGAAGACCTAATAGAAGCATCCGCTTCTAGAAGAATATTCCTCTAGATGCTTCTTTTGATAGACATATTTAGTATAAATAGAAGTCGAGGGTATGAGAATCCTAGCTTGGATATTATTGTAATAGAGCTATGCTCGACTAGAGGTTGCCCCCTCAAAGAGGCCTATGAACATTTCTCTCATAATCAAAGTGTTATTTATGTTGTTATTCTCATATCATTTCAGTGTTATTGTGGTGATTATTCTGGTTATATTGTTGTTATTCTGCCATTTATAGCATTTTATTTTTGTTCTGCATACTTTTTATATCTGGTATATTACACCACATTTATCCATTGTTCTTTGTCTACAAGAAGGTCCTTCATATTGAGCTTCCATAGCTCAATTGTTTCACCATTGAACTTCTCAATCTTGATTGTAGAATTGCTAGCCATTTACTTTCAATACACGAATCACAACTGCAAAGCTCTCACTGAACCCAGGTTTATCACAGACCTAAAGATAAAATTGATCTATCAAGGCCGAGACAAACCCTCAGCAACAAAGGAGTCCCACTAAAGACAAAAACATGCTTTGATACCACATGTAAGTTTTAAACATCTGAAGTAAAGCAATGCATACAAATTCTAAGTAAAACAGAAATTAATAAATGGCTCATACACATAGTACACAAAGATTTACACTGGAAACCCTTAACCGGGAGACAACTAACCTTACTTAATGTTGCACCTATCAACTCTTCATTATATTGATTTCACCATTCACAATAGAATATACCATTCACAATACAATATATACAAAATTTTAGGTAATCTGCATCTAACAAAACCCTAATCCATTAATCTGGGATTAATTTAGAAAACCGCCCAAAAACAATATTTGGGGCACCACCCCAAACACTCCGCATAACCAGAGGGGGCCAATATTGGCCTCCCTGCTACCCCCCTAGGAAAGTACCTAGTTGACACGACACAAAGAGCATTACTAGGGAGGGATCGTTTGACGCATTTGTCAAATATGACGCAACTTCCCACACACATGAAAAAAATATAACACCTACCCAACAATAATATGTTATACACTAGAAGGATCAGATGATGAGCCAGGTACTAAACCTAATGGCAGAAAAAGGAAAAAAGTGGAAATTCTATTATTTTCCCCAGAGCACCTCAAAGATGTTCTAAAATGAAAAATCCATGCAGTCATGCACAAGACATGTCATCATTCATTAATTGGGTCTAGTCTGGGCAGTTGAGAGTATTATCCTCTCCACCCAGGATCAATTCCTGCAAGTGACAAGTTGAGATCTTAATGAGTATATTTTTATATTGGCCTTGACCCATGAAGAATCTAGTTTACCATGGGTACATCCTCGGAATGAGGGGAAGTGCCCAACGGGTTTCCCCGTAATTTTTTTAACAACTTAAAAATAATGACATGTCAACGTTTAACATTAATTAACAGGTAAAAATGTTGTCAAAAAAATGACCTACTATAATGGAACGTCTACTGGAAAAAGCATATTTAAGTCATTTCTATGAGAATCAAAATCACTTTTTCCTCAAACCTACACCTTGGAAAATATTTTGTATATTAATAGATATATAGATATCTTACCTGAGCACATTGTAAGGTGTTGTGCGCTCTCTTTATTCTATCTTTGTTGTGTGAGCTAAGATAGATATATAGATAGATATCTTACCTGAGCATGTTGTAAGGTGTTGTCCCCTCTCTTTATTGTGTGAACTAAGAGAGATAGATAGACGTTGGTATGAACCCAAGGGGGGCATATATGGGGTTAAATGTATATGATATATATTGTATGACCCCAAGGGGGGTATATATAGGGTTAAATGTACATGTAATGGTTATATGTAATAGTGGTCAACCTAATAATAAAGGGGTCATATGTACAATGTATGAATACGTATATATACAGATCATGTTGTCATTATTGAGTACATGTGATTTGGATGTATGAATGTATTGGGGTATTTGGAGGAACTTCTCTTATTATTTAAGGAATTATTATATAAATCATCTTTCATATCTATCTTGGAGTTGTGCTCTATTCTCACATTGGTGTACATGATGTGTACTTCTAATTTATTATGATATCTTAAGCATTTGGTTCATAAAATTTGGAATCCGAGCATACATCCTAGGGTTTTTCTCCTTCAATCGAGACATCTTAGAATTTTCAATATAGTTTTTTTTTTGACATTTCAGGCAACGAAATTTTGAGAATATCTAGAAGATATATCAAGATACACGTGGTAAAAAATTAGGTACTAGTTCATTATACTTTATGAGATATAGCCTGTGGAAGTTAGGGTTTGTGACTAGTCCTGAAATCAGTTTCAAACAATTCATCTCGAAACCTTCGCTATAACTTTTTTCAGAAAAGTTTCAGACTATGAAATTTTCAAGATACTGAAAAGAAATAGCGAAATACTTTTAGTAAAATTTTCAAGTTTCGAATCGTTATAATTTATGAGATATAGCATGTGAAAGTTAGGGTTTTTTACTAGCCCTGAGATGACTCTCAAATGAATCATTTTGGAATTTTATCTATAACTTTTTTCAGTGAAGTTTTAGATTATGAAATTTTCATGATTATGAGGAGACATATAGAAGTACATGTGGTAAAAAGTTTGAGTTCTAAGACATTATAATTCAGGAAATACAGTCTATGGAAATTAGGGCTTTTTTACTAACCCTAAACTAGTTTTAAACATGTGTTATGGATAAAAAGGTCATATTTGTTTCAGTAAAGATCCAAATTTAGTGAAACCGATTTCGTTGGAAAGAGAATGGTCCATATTATTACTATTCAAAATTTCATAATCATATCAAAGAAATTGGATGTGTTCCATTTTATACAAGTTCACTCTCTAGAAAAGGCAAATAATTAGCAAGTTTTGGAAAAGTTACCATAAATTTCACTTGGCACGTCAAATTGTGGTTAGACTTGTGGCATTGTAGAGAAGACATATTAGAGTAATACATAAATAAATTTCAAACTCGTAACTACCAAAATTTCAGAGATACATCAGAAGAAAGTTTAGCCATAAGGAGAGACTCCAAATCAGGATTTTAAAAGGTATGTTAACTTAAAACTATCATAACTTTTGATTGGGATGTTCGATTGAGGTGATTCAAAAGCCATTGGAAAGAGAAAAAAAAAGAGATTATATTGGGAAAATGATAATAAATATATTAGATCATTACTACTAATATATTGAGGTTTAGAGTTGAGGGTTGTGGTTAGACTTCACTTAAGAATCAATGGCATTACTTAAATTTACAGGAGATGAAAGTAAAGACGAAATCATTCCTATGGAATGGTTGAGGTTGGTAAAGGAATATGGTATGATTCCTGCAAAGGAAAGAACTTATTTTTATGGTGAAGCTTGAAAGTGGTGGATGAATATTGATAATGCTACTAAACTAAACATCACATGGGAAGCAATCGAAAAACTCTTCTCAAATAAATGAATCAATGATAAAAAAAAAAATGGAGATACATAAAATTCAAGATGAGTTAATTGAAGCTAAAGAAAAAGTTTCCAAATTGAAGAAGGATAATGAAGTGCTAATAAAATATATTATAAAGAAAAATGATGAGTTCACCAAGATGCAATCCCTTAATGAATCACTCATTAATGAGGTTAACAACTTAAAGGGAAAAAAGAGTAGCAAAACAAAGTGGGAAAATGATAATTCAAAGGAAGAATTGAAAAAGAAATATGAACAAATCAAAAGGTTACGTAGTCATAATCAATAACTTCTTAATGATGTTAAGAAGGTGAAAAGGTATTTACAGGTGTTTGAATCAAATAATAGGGGTGAAGATATTACCACCAAAATTGAAGAGGATAGTATCAAAAAAATTGAAGATGAAATTTGCAAGAAAGTTGAGGAAGCCCTAAATACTATTGAGGTAAAATCATAAATGCAATCTAGAATTGAAGGACGTAAGAATTTGATATATGGGTCACATTCCAGCTTCAAAATGAAAAATAAGACAATATTCAAGAAGGTCACCAAAAGATACTTGAAGAATTTGAACTCCATCTAAAGGATGTACATGCTAAATATAATGGTATTATCTCCAAGGCTAGAGTAATCGAAAACCAAGTAAAGAGGTTAAATGATGCCATTGTATCTGAAAAGAAGATAGATGAAATGGGTGTGAAGAGTGAAGGAAAACCATCAAATGTGAAACCATATCGACACCCTCATTACCAGGAAATATTTCAAGGAAGACAAAAAGATCGATATTTGCATTATCCAAGAAGAAGATGTAATACTCATCAATATTCATGGAAGAAGGCATCACAAAACCATTATTCAATAGGATGTTATCAGAGACCAACAATTACTACAAATTGGAGATGCTTCAACAACAATACATGGAATCAAAGGAAATAAAATTATGTAACAACTAGCCATCAAGGATTAAGATAGAAAAGAATTGAGTTTGGATGTATGGACCATCATCAATGGAAAGAAGAATGCAGGAAAATAAGAAAATCATATTACTTGGTTTCATCACATGTGAAGCCTTTAACTACATAGCATTGGGGACAAAACTTTTGAAGGAAGGTACTATGGTATGACCTCAAGAGGGGCATATATGGAGTTAAATGTATATGATATGTATGGTATGAGCCCAAGGGGGGCTTATATAGGGTTAAATGTATATTATATGACCCCAATGGGAGCATATATGGGGTTAAATGTACATGTAATAGTAAATATATATCTAATAGTGGTCAGCCTAATAATAAAAGGGCCACATGTATAATGTGTGAATAGGTATATATAGAGATCATGTTGTCATTATTGAGGACATGTGATTTGGATGTATGAAAGTATTGTGGTATTTAGAGGAGTTTCTCCTATTATTTAAGGAGGTATTGTGTAACTCATCTCTCTTATCTATCTTGGAATTGTGTTCCATGCTCACATTGGTGTACATGGTGTTTACTTCTAGTTTCTTGTGACATTTTAAGAATTTGGATAATAACAGATATTTTTCCTGGACACATTATAAGATGTTGTGCACTCTCTTTATTGTATCCTTGTCATGCAAACTAAGGCAGTGGTTAATGTTGAGGTAGTGTGTGTTGATGTTTTCGTAGTTGCGGGAGGATATTTCCCCCCAGATGACCTTTCTTAGATGCGTAGAATATTTTGGAAGCAAGAGATCCATTTGATAGATGTTGAAATACCCTAGAAGAGAAGTCAGCCCAGAAGAATAAAGTATAATGAAAAGAAACCTTCCCATAAGAGAAGTCGGCCCAGCTAGAAGGGAAGGAAGACTATAAATAAGGAGGCACCTTAGGTCATTTTTTCACTCACTCACAATATCCTAGCTACACAGAAGCAAGGCGCAAGTTTGGAGGAGGTGATGTAGTAGGTGCAGTTACACAGTTTATTCTTTCTCAGTATTTTGGTATCTCTCTCTTGTGCACTACTCCTTGAGGAGGTGCACTACCTTTGTATGGTGTTGTTGTTGTAGCTGGGGAGGTATTTCTAGTTAAGATAACACTTGTGCTAGGGTTTATCTAATTGGACTTTATTTGTGAACAAAATCTCTCTAAGAAAGGTTGTTGGGTTTTCCCCCATTTGGGGTTTTCCCAGGATAAATCTCTTGTGTTTTTTTTCTGTCTCTTGTTTATGTTGCTACTGCTCAATACATGATATATATCTTAATGGAGACGAAGTAAAAGAACACTAGTAACACTAATGCTCTATAAATAAGAAAAATCCAACATGGTATCAGAGTTGGTTACCTTCAGAATAGTTTGACCACTAGAAGGAAGATCACTACAACAACACCTTGCAGCTACAATACTTTGTCAAGCTAGTTGAGAACTATCCCAAGGACATTGGGAATAATTCCTTCACAAAGAAGTGCATCCTAACCTAGCACACCTCTTGAAACCCTCAACGTGCAGTTTGGTGAAGTTTGAAAAATCGAGGTTTTTCAGTGCTAGGGTTTCTATTGACGAAAAATGTCAACCAATATGAGAGTTGAGGATAGATTGGATGGAGCGGATAACTTCAGATCCTAGAAGCATAGAATACAACTCATTCTAGAAGAGAATGAATTATTGGATCACATCAAAAATATTCTTCCAGAACCCGAAGACGAAGAAGCAAAGGAAAAGTTCAAGAAGAATGAGGTCAAAGCCAAGAGGATATTGACAAACTCAATAAAAAATCACTTGATACCCAATGTATCAAAACTAAAGACTACAAAGAAAATGTTTGATGCCCTAACCATACTCTATGAAATCAAGAACACCAGTCGGAATCTTACCCTACGACATCAACTCAGAAATGTGACTATGAACAAGTCAGAGATGATAGCCAACTTCTTTATAAGGATATCACATATCAAAGACCATTTAGAAACCATCTAGTAACCACTACGCTAAATGCTTTCCCTCCCTCTTATGACCCATTTGTCCAAGGAATTTGTGCAAGAAGGAAGCTACCCAAGTTTGACAAGTTATGGGTAGATTTCTCTCAAGAGGAATCTATATNCGCTAAATGGTTTCCCTCCCTCTTATGACCCATTTGTCCAAGGAATTTGTGCAAGAAGGAAGCTACCCAAGTTTGACAAGTTATGGGTAGATTTCTCTCAAGAGGAATCTAGATTGATGTCCAAGAAACGAAAGGTAGATGATGAGGAAAACCAAGCACTTGCAGAATAAGTGAAGAAGAGAAAGGAAAGAGAAGAAGGCATTCCAAGGAGCTCTAAGAAGCCACACCATAAGAGGGATGCATCAAAGGTTCAATGCTTCAATTGGAAGAATATGGGACATTATGATGCACAATGTCCTCACAAACATGAGAAAGAAAATGAGAAGAAGAAACACCATGCACATACAACAGAAGTCGAAAATCACTCAAAGGCATTAAAGGATGAAGGATTTGTCTTTTAGACAATGGTGTTTTCATATCAACGATAGAAGGAAACTCAAGTAAGACAAAAACACCAGACTCCGGGCTTACATATTAGGTTTAATATTTTATATTGTTGTTGCCTAAGAAAGTATTATACCTAGGATAATAGTCTTTACAGCTTTATTATTTTCTTTTGCTATCAAAAGTTTAGGTACACCTTATTATCACATAGAATTGTAAGGGTCAAGAACCACTTTGGTTTTTTTTTTGAGATACACATTTGATCCTTACAACATTATCTTGACATGTCACACCTCCATGTTGTACACAAGATTCTCTTTCTCATCATTTATTCGTTGAAGTGTCAAGTCAGAGTCGGGTGTATGCGTTGCCAATTCACTAGGAGAGTTCGCAGTGTACTCTAAGTACATCATGCTTTCATCTGTCATCATTGCAAATTAAAGAACCATGAAAAATGATATTTCATTGCTTTCAGCACCATTTTAACCAATTTTCAAGGATCATGTCATGATCCTTGAAAATTGGTTAAAATGGTGCTGAAAACAATGAAATATCGCAATGAGTTCGCAATTCTTGTTTGAATCAAGCATTGCGAACTCATTTCCTGTAGCAAATTCTTCTAAAGATTTGATCATAACTTTTGAATGGAGAAGTGGTTTTTTCTGAATTTTTTTGTGGAGGAGCATGATATTGTCATTGACATGCTGACCAAAATTCAGCATGACCCAGTTTGGCATTTGAGAGATAAAATTAAAACACTAGCGCACTACGAACTAGCTGAAGAGGAAAGTTGGAGGTTGAACTACTTGCAGACATTCTCGTTCAAACTTAACAACATCAACAACAAACACAAGTCCACCACGTATTCCATGAGAATTTACACATTGTTTAAAGGTTGAAGGAGAGTTGTTTGTTGGATTTACCCCTTGGCGCTGTGAATTGTTCTATTATGTTGTGGCCTGCTTTCAAGTCCATTTCCTTCATGCTATGAACCTTTCTCATTAAACCTCGTTACCTCTAAGACCTCATATATCCTTCCCCTTACTCAGAATTCTTTTTCTCCATTGATATTCTCCAGCATTGTGAACCCTCTGCTCTGGCACTACGAACTATGTGCTACAAACTCAGTGCTACGAATCCTATGTTCCAGTTTTATTGAAAACCCTTCTTCTACATTTTTTGCAAGCTCAAATTTAAAAAATAGTGACTCTGCACCCATCTCATCTTGGATTTTGTGGTTGATTAGCTATCGATATAGGTTTAAAGATTGCATGAATTATCATGCTGATCAATTATACTTGTATTGTCAAGAAAAGCTTGTTTTAAGCAGAGAATTCACAGGTGTCTATCTCTTACTATAAATTCTAGTTTCATTTCTCTATATCTCATGTTTGAAGAATGCCATGTCTCATTCTTGAATGTGCATAAAGTGAGTTGTGTAAAAATTATGTACAAGGTCAAATATAGGAGGCCTCTAACTAGAGCAGCAACCAAGAGAGAAATCCATGTGAAGGATGATGCAGTAGGAGTTTCAGCCAAGACGAAAGGTAAATCCATAGATGTTTAAAAGCATGTTGAAATTGTTGATATCACTAATCCTCAAGAAGCGAGCAATCCCACTTTTAAGAGGCTAAAAAAAAACTTAAAGAGGCAAGGGTTGAAGTTGATAAGATGAGAAAGGAAGACTTGAGTGTCAGAAGGAAATTTAAGGAAGTGTTGGATATTCATCGTAATTCCATTGACAAGGCAAATTTTCTGGCTAAAATATTATTTCCTCTCCATGGGAAGCTCATAAAGCTTTATAGACAAAACATATATTATCAAGCTCAGATCAGAAATCTAAAGACATAACTTCAGCCTTTTAAAGAAGAGTTAGCTAAGATAAATTTGGACATGTTGGCTAAGGTTGCCACCAGGAGAAGCTCCAGGATTAAAAAATGAAGAAGTTGAACCTCCTTTAATAATATCAGTTTTTGACAAGTTTCATGTTTATGCATTTTTGAAAATTTGAGGATGGTTATGCCTTATAAACCATGTTTAGATCCTGGGATGTTCTCTTCTAGTCATGTACCAAGATCATAATTTGTTACAATAGTTTGGGGCACTGAGATAGTTTTTGGAACACTTTAAAGCTTTATCAAATGAAATAAGTTGTTATAGGAAAGTTCGCAGTGCCGGCGCTGCGAACTTTCCTGTAGCAACTTATTTCATTTGATAAAGCTTTAAAGTGTTCCAAAAACTATCTCAGTGCCCCAAATTGTTGTAACGGTGCTGTGAACTAGTAATTTATGATAGTTTGCAAGCAATTAGCACACATCAGAGGAATGTTTTTCTTTTAACTTTTGATTTCCCATTTGGTTTCCTCTAAAATTTGGTCTAGAGGAAAAACATGGTGTTTTTTACTTGTTGACAAAACTTCAGCCGGACCCACTTCATATTTTTGGAGAAAAGCTAAAATCATCACCTACGGGAAAGTTCGCAGCACATGATGTCACATGCACTGCAAACTCTAATAGTCTGAAAAATTCAAGCTATGGGAGGGATGCCAGCTATCAGGGAAGGTTCTAATGGTCTCCTAGGAGTTATTTGGACATGAGGGACATGTTTTCCATATCTAGATCAAGCAGAATGACATGTTTCAAAAGACATTTATCACAATAGGCAAGATCCCAAAAAATAGGAATTTGTTAGGTTTTTGTTGGAATCTTTTGTAACAAGACTCCTAAATGGAGAAGGATCCTATGTATCTCCTTTATTATGGTAGATAGATATAATTCACTATAAATGAAATGGATTTTGAGAAGAAAAGGGTTGGATTCATGAGCCAAGAGAGAAGAGAACTGGAGGAGCAGTTTTAGTTGCTCATTGGTAAGCCCGAGGGCTTGTTTGTAATGACATTTTTTTCCATTAAAGATTCATGATAGTTGTTATCAGATTGTCTTCTGTGTTTTTCCATTTCTTTGTTATCTTATTTATTGAACATATTGCAGGTTTTGAGGGTCATAGCTGCCATTGATGGATGGATTCATGAACAACAGAGGATCTGTTGTAGCTTGCCCATTAAATCATTGTTTATTGTCATATTCTCAATGCTTCTATTCATAATTGTATATCACTGTGTCTGATATATAGTTTCATTTCCTTTGATCTGTAGTATGTTATGACTCATTTCCCAATGGAATTCCTTTGCAGACAAGTTGTTTCCCTCTCCCTTTCTTTCTCGGTCTTGTTGATCCACCTACCCAAACCAATTTAATCCATTTATATTATGATGGGTATTGTGCTTTCACTTAGAACATTCTAAGTGTGAATTTCAGTGCTAACATTCTTGGTGCCATTATCAGAGATGGAAGTGAAGAAATCTTCCCTGGGAGAATGACAACGATCAGATCCAACTCTTGATGGTAGACATAAGTAGGACACCATCTTGACTGCAATCTTCTACCTGGAGACTCCAACTTCATCGTAGATGAATCTATGGGCGACTACACTAGTTTGAAATGGACAAGAATATTTCTCAGAGGTATGCATTTTGTGATTTCTCAAATATATCTGGTTTTCGAAACCCCATGCCTGATAGAAGTGAATGGGAAGGCTACCTTCCTAGGTTTAGAGGGGAAAATTGGGAAATGTCAGCTGAGTTTTTACTAGATTTTCATGAGTGCATACTTAAGCTGGAAGTTATACATGAATATGTCCTCATCAAATTGTTTACATACTCTTTAGATGGAGCAGTTTGTGATTGGTGTAGATCACTCCCGGTTGCTTGTATTACTTCACTAAGACATTTTCACGCTACATTTTGTTTGTTTTGCAAAGAGAAATTTGCAGTTGATTTCCTTTATCAAGAACGTTGTTATGAACTCAATTTGTTGAGTAAAGGACCAAATAGTCATAAAATGTATGTTGCAGTAGAAGACACTTTTCATATTGATCAAGAGGATGATGTGTTAAGCCCTAATGTTGGCTCATTACCCCTTAATTGGAGCATATTAGATTAGTAATGCTATTTTATTTATGTCGGCTTTAGGCCATTAGTTGTAATTTAGATTAGTAATTTTATTTTAAGTATGTCGGCTTTAGGCCATTATTTGTAATTAGACCTCCTAGTCTCCTATATATACCAAGGAGACATTTTCATTTTGAATCATCTTGTACTTGAACATTTTAAGTGGGGTAAAAGGAGGTTGCCCCCTCGAAGAGGCTTATTATCTGAAATTATCTCAGTTTCAAGGCGTTGAGTGCTTTTCCTGAGGTTTTTCCATGCTATATTGATGTTTGGTTCTTAACATATGGTATCAGAGCTCAAGGTCTTGGGGTTTCGCTGCTACATCTGAGACACCGTGGAATTTTCGCTATAACTTTTTTTCTACAATGTTTCAGAAGAAACCACTTGGAGGGTATTTAGTAGACGGATCAAGGTACGTTCGGTTCAAAATTCAGCTCTTGAGGCCTTATACTTTCGGAAATATAGCCTGTACAAGATAGGGTTATGGAATCATCTTGAAATGAGTCATTGATGCATTTTCGCTATAAAAAACTTTCTGTAATGTTTCAGACCCTGCCCTCCGGATACCATTTACAGAAATTAGTATTGTATCGTTGGTAAAAATTTCAGCTTCTGGGTCATCTTAAATTTTTAGATACACCCTGTGTAAGATAGGGTATCAGACTAGCCCTATTGACTAGTCTCAAGAAGGTGTTCTAGGTAAAACAATCATAACTTCTTCCTAGAGTATCCAAATTGAGTGGGACTGGTTGCATTGGATCATGGACAGTCTGTAGTATTTTGGGTGCGAGTTTTAGAATTTGATATCAATTATTTTGTGCGGGGCATTCTATACAAGTGAGATCTCCTGGAAAGGCCAAAAATCGGCAAGTTGTGAGGAAGTTACCGTAAATTCCACTTGGCACATCCAATTTTGATCAGACCTATGGCATTGCAGAGAAGAAATATCAGAGAACTACCTAAAGGAAAGTATCATACCCAAAAGGGCTGAAACTTGGGAGATATAACAGAATAAATATTGTCTAGCAGAACCACCTCAAAATCAAGACTCAAAAGTGATATTTGGCCAACATGCCACCCAAAAAGGGACCTCCTACACCAAATAAGCCTCCAGAAAATCCTAATTGAACTCTTGATGAAGGTGAAGAAATGTGTAG
>JASDQU010010903.1:22281-52782 GCA_032191745.1 Picea mariana | reverse complement strand
CCAGTTTTCCATGTTTCATGCTTAAAGAAGGTTATAGGTGACAAGATCCCAGTTCAAACTATATTGCCAGAACTTGACGAGGAAGGAAAAATCATATTGGAGCCTGAAGCCATCACGGACACAAGAATTCGCCAACTAAGGAATAGATCCATTTCAGAGTATCTCATTAAATGGAGTAAACTACCCGTTGAAGATTCCACTTGGGAAGATGAGTCTTTTATACAAAAGCATCCAGAGTTACTCAAGCATTGTGGACAACACTTGTCTCAAGGGGAGGGGCATGTTAAGCCCTAATGTTGGCTCATTACCCCTTAATTGGGGCATATTAGATTAGTAAAGCTATTTTATTTATGTCGGCTTTAGGCCATTAGTTGTAATTTAGATTAGTAATGTTATTTTAATTATGTCGGCTTTAGGCCATTATTTGTAATTGTACCTCCTAGTCTCCTATATATACCAAGGAGACATTTTCATTTTGAATCATCTTGTACTTGAACATTTTAAGTGGGGTAATAGGAGGTTTCCCCCTCGAAGAGGCTTATTATCTGAAATTATCTCAGTTTCAAGGCGTTGAGTACTTTTCCTGAGGTTTTTCCATGCTATATTGATGTTTGGTTCTTAACATGATGATCTTCAAAGTGATAGCCAGGATGTAGATACTTTTGACATTGTATCAAATGGATCTATTATTTTAAGTTGTCATGAAAATCAAATTGTTTCCTTTGAGTATTCAAATGATAATGAGCATATCAATATATCATCATGTGAAATTTTTGAATCTAAACCACGAGAATATGGTGAATAAAATAAGGACAAATTGTAGCAGTAGTTGGAATTCTCTTTATCACCTATTGATGAGCAGAAAACTCCAAGGATCAGCGAGAAAATGTCTATCATTTATGTACATGTACTTGCAAAAGACATCAAACAACATGTGAGTAGTTGTGAAGTATATGAGGACCATCATTTTATTGATGAATCGGCCTTCAGAGAGGAGCAAGATGGTTTTCTTAACCAACTAGAAATGTCTTTTCATAAGTTTCATGATCCTGTGGATTTTTACATAGAGTTATATTTTTCAAAGGTTTCTAATGATCCAATTGTTGGTATGATTTTAGATCATAGTTGTAAGTATCCATTGCTTATTAACCTCTTGTTGCAAGCTTCATATCACTTGAAAATTCTTTCGAAAAGTTGCATGGAAGGATTTATTTTCATCATTTCGATACTCACCTAGCTGCATTGGAAGTATGACTACAATAAAGCAAAAAAGCTCAGCTGGATAGAGTAGTGTAGGAATGTATATAAATAAGCTTTCTATGCAATAATTTGGTTTGCAGTGAGTGTTTTTCATATTTCAATAAATGATCAGAGGTTCTCTCAAGGAATAAACATAGTACATATTGCAGAGATGGAATGGATAAGGCATTGAAATTGCATGTTCTTGGCAGCTCACGGGGACTATGCCATCCCCTGTGGATCCAAATGTTATCACATAGAATTGTAAGGGTCAAGAACCAGTTTGGTTTTGTTTCTGAGTCACACCTTTGATCCTTACAACATTACCTTGACATGTCACACCTCCATGTTGTACACAAGATTCTCTTTGTCATCATTTATCTGTTTAAGTGTCAAGTTAGAGTCGGGTGTATTTGTTGCCAACTCACTAGTAGAGTTCACAACATACTCTAAGTACATCATGCTTTCATATATCATCATTTCAAATTAAAGAACCATTACAGAGGATATTTCATTCTTTTCAGCACTATCTTTAACCAATTTTTCAGGGATCATGTCACCGTATCTCCTAACAGTCTCCTTGAAGTATGCAATTCGTGTTTGAATCAGGCACTGCAAATTGGTAGACAGGCACTGTGAACTCATTTCCTGTAGTAGAGTCTTATAAATATTTGATCATAACTTTTGAACGACGATGTGGGTTTTTTTGAAATTTTTTGTGGAGGAGCATGATATTGGCATTGACATGCTGACCAAAATTCAGCCTGACCCAGTTTGGCATTTGAGAGATAAAATTAAAACACCAGTGCATTGCGAACTAGCCGAAGAAGAAATTTGGAGGTTGAACTAATTGCAGACATTCTCATTCAAACTTAACAACATCAACAAAAAACACAAGTCCACTAGGTACTACATGAGAATTTACACAATATTTAAAGGTTGTCGGAGAGGTTTTTGTTGGTTTCACCCCTCAGTGTTGTGAATTGTTCTATTTTGTTGTTGTCTGCTTTCAAATCCATTTCCTTCATGCTCTGAACCTTCCTCATTAAACCACATTACCTCTAAGACCTCATATATCCTTCTCCTTACTCAGATTTATTTTGCTCCACTGATATTCCCCAGCGTTGTGAACTCTCTGCTCTTGCGTTGCAAACTATGTGTTGCAAACTCAGTGCTACGAATCCTTTGTTCCAGTTTTGTTGAAAACCCTTCTTCTACATGTTTTGCAATATCAAATTTTAAAAAGAGTAATTTTGCACTCATTTCATCTTGGATTTTGCGGTTGATCAGTGGTCAAGCTAGGTTTAAAGATTGCGTGCATTATCATGTTGATCAATGATACATGTATTGTCATGAAAACCTTGTTTTAAGTAGAGAATTCACAGGTGTCTCTCTCTTATTATAAATTCCATTTTCCTTTCTCTATATCTCATGTTTGAATAATTCCATGTCTCATTCATGAATGTGCATAAAGTGAGTTGTGTAAAATTTTTGTACAAGGTCAAAGATAGGAGGCCTCTTACCAGAGCAACAGCCAAATGAGAAATCCTTGTGAAGGATGATGCAGTAGGAGTTTCATCCCAGAGGAAAGGTAAATCCATAGCTATTGAAAATCCTGTTCAAATTGTTGATATCACTACTCCTCAAGAAGAGAGCAATCCCACTTTTAAGAGGCTCAAAAGACAACTTACAGAGGCAAGGGCTGAAGTTGATAAGATGAGAAAGGAAGACTTGAGTGTCAAAAGGAAATTTAAGGAAGTGTTGGATATTCATCGTAAGTCCATTGACAAGGCAAATTTTCTGGCTAAAAGATTATTTCCCCTCCATAGGTAGCTCAAAAATATTTACAAACAAAACATATATTATCAAGCTCGGATCAGAAAGCTAAAGACAAAACTTCATCCTTTCAAAGAAGAGTTAGCTAAGATAAATATGGACATGTTGGCTAAGGTTTCCACCAGGAGCAGCTCTAGGATTAAAAAATGAAGAATTTGAACCTCCTTTAACAGTATCAGTGTTTGACAAGTTTCTTGTTTATGCATTTTTGAAATTTTGAGGATGGTTATTCCTTATAAACCATGTTTAGCTCCTGGGATGTTCTCTTCTAGTCATGTACCAAGATCATAAGTTGTTACAACAGTTTGGGGAACTGAGATAGTTTTTGGAACACTTTAAATATTTATCAAATTAAATAATCTTCTACAGGAAAATGTGTAGCATCGACGCTGTGAACTAGTAATTTATGACAGTTTGCAAGCAATTAACACACAACAGAGGAATGTTTTGTTTTTAACTTTTGATTTCCCATCTGGATTCCTCTAAAATTTGGTGTGGAGGAAAAACATGGTGTTTTTGACTTGTTGAAAAAAATTGAGCCTGACCAACTTCGTATTTTTGGAGAAAAGATAAATCATCACCTATAGGAAAGTTCGTAGCACATGATATCATAGGTGTTGCGAACTCTAACACTATGACAAATTCGAGCTATGGGAGGGTTTCCAGCTATCAGGGAAGGTTCGAATGGTCTCCTAGGGGTTAGTTGGACATGCAGGACTTCCTTCCCCAAATCAAGCAGAATGGCATGTTTCAAAAGGCATTTATCACAATAGGAAAGATCTCAAAAAATAGAAATTTGTTAGGTTTTTGTTGGAATCTTTTGTAACAAGACTCCTAAATGGAGGAGGATTCTATGTATCTCTTTGGTTTTGAGATCCTTAGGGTAGATAGAGATCATTCACTATAAATGAAATGGATTTTGAGAAGGAAAGGGTTGGATTCATGATCCAAGAGAGGAGAGAACTGAAGGAGCAGTTTTAGTTCATTTGTAAGCCTAAGGGTCTGCTTGTAATGACATTTTATGCCATTAAATATTCATGAGAGTTATAAGATTGTCTTCTGTGTTTTTCCATTTCTTTGTTATCTTATTGCTTGAACATATTGCAAGTTTTGAGGATCATAATTGCCATTGATGGATGGATTCATGAACATCAAAGGATCAGTTGTAGCTTTCCCATTAAATCATTGTTTATTGTCAAAGCAATCTTTATATGTTTGCAGAAATTATTTATGTCCAATGGATGTTCTTCCAGTTATCCCCTAGCCTAGGGATAACTAAGGATATTATGTCTCGAGGCCCACTGGTCCTAGACATGGAGTATCGAGAGCCATATTGACTTGATCCTGGCCTTGGAGGGCCCATATTTTTTCTCCAGCACCTCCACCTTGTCAGCAGTAGCAACATCCATCCCATTGGCCTGGTCCTTCAATAGCAGTGGGTCTTGCTCCATAAGGTAATGAGTCTGGGTATCATGGTATGTGTCACTCTAACTTTCAAAACATTTGAATATGTGCATTTAATTCTTTTTACTTCTAACGTGTGCTTGGACCTTATGCCTTTCCAATTGTCCACACCTGGGGGGAATGACATGATGCCCTAGTAAGTTGGTTCCCATAGGGTTTGATTTTTCACTGGGTGGGTTCATGAAAGGTCATCGACCATTCCTACCATACTTACCACTTTTTATCTTTTTCCCTCTCATCCATCCCATACATTTGTTCGGGCACTGGGTTTTCCAAGATAGCAAAGGGTTGTAACTTACCTTGTGGGAAGAAGGGGCTAAAGGCCTAAAGGGTAAAAGTATTTGGCAAAAGATAAAATCCAAGAGAACAAAACATTCAGATGCTTCACCCAGGGATCCCCGAGAAAGAAATAAAAGGCTTCTCAACAAGAAACAAAGGGACCCATAAAATAATAAAATCAAAACCTAGTTGAAGGATAGGGGGTCTCATCACGAGCGAGCCTATTAGGTCCATGGGCATGTAGCAGTATGACACTACCATTCAGCTGATCACCATGCCAGGGTAGTGGCTCTTGGTGACATAGCCAAGAGAAAGGGGGTTTCATCACAATCCAACCTTCTCATCTCCGTGAAATGCTTGTGGGTAACATTGTCACCACTGGTCACCACGCCAAGGTAGTGTCCCCTAACTAGTCTCTTGAAAGAAAAAACAATAAGACAAAAAAGATAAAAGGCATTGAATGGGCTTAGAAACATTTGCATCCATGACAAGGTGCAACTCACCCCCTTCATAGGCACCCACGAGTAATCCATACATTCCCCTGTCATCACTGCACCCATTTTCTCAGACATTCCTCACCACCTCATCCACTTACATGGCCTGGATTTGTATTCACCTGGAAACATCCCATGTCTAATGAGAATTAGCCCAATAGGACATCCTAATGTCCCCTCCAAACTTGGCTTGTAGAATAGCATAAAGTCTTTGAGCACTTGTCTGGGAAAGGAGGTTTTATGCACATGTTTAAATAACTTAATTATTAGATGTGATTGACATTGCTATGATCCCTGTGACTTATGAGCCCATGGAGGGTGTACTTGTTGTTGTTGCAGGGCCACACCCGAAGAACAGGTATACATGGGGAGATGATTATTTCATACCTCCATAGGGATAAAATCCCACCAGATGAATGATGAGACCCCAGTCAGGGGTAGAGACAGATTAGAGGTTTGTACCAGAGAGAGAGGAGGACGTTCCACCAGAGACATCCTGGAAGGCCTGGACCTAGGGGGTTCTTTCCCTTCTCACTATGATGTAGGCCTTGGAAGGGCTATGACGTCACCTCTATGACCCTTGACGTCACCCAACGTTTTAGACACTTTGGAGGCAGTTGTGTGCCAAGTGGCACGTGTGGTTTGATCTAGAGGCCTTAGGAGGCCTAACGTTTTGCTCCTGGAGGCCAACGTTGCACTAAAAAGGCCTAATGTCACCCTAAAAGGGCATGACATCACCTTTTCTTCTTGATTTAGGGTTTTATTTTTTCATTTAATGTAAAAAATGGATATTACATGTAAACTGGCCATGTCGACCTTTTTGACCTAATTTTGGTCATTGTAACTATATAAATAAGGGATTTTCCCTTGTATTTTTTCATCATCTTTCACTCACACAAGTGTGAGGTATGAAATTTGTGCCCTATTTGGGGTTACATGATTGAACTTTAGTGCACACTTCTTGAAGGAGGCTTGTTTTGGACTATTTTTGCAATTTTCTTGGTGGAAGTGTTCAACTAGAGTATTTTCTAGATGATTCTTGGTGAATGTAAGTAAGATTTCTGCAATTCTTCTTCATTGAATGGTTATAGTTATGTTTATCTTGAATTTACATTCATATTATGAAATTGCTAGCTTAAAACCCTAGGAGGCTAAGCACATGTTACTATCCTTGCCTTAATAGCTTTCACCTACTAGATTTTGCTAAGACATCGATTATTGAAGCTTTTGCTAAGTGCCTTTCCATTGCAACACCCTAGCACACTTTGCGTCATCTAAGTCATCATTTACTTCATCCTTGAGCTAAATAAGGAGGAAAACTATTAGGGCCTAGGGTTACCTACTTCCTAGTAGCTATTTTCCCCCTAGGGTTTGGTAGTTGAAGCCTTGGGTTACCAACATTTCAACTATTGACCTATCTTGTCTTTAATTCTCTTATTATCATTTGTTCCTTCAAGATTTGTTGCTACCTAAAAGACTCCATTTGCCTTAAAAACACTGATCTAAGCCTTTCTATTGAGTGATTGACAAAAACCACTATCAAAACCTATACCTTAAGCTCTCTATTAACTACTCCTAACCTTAGAATAGTCTAATATACTAACTTAGTTGTTATTGTTACAAAAATAAGCTACAACCATATATTGCAGCACTAAAAGCACCTAAAAACAATTGAAAAGGTTGATAAATATATTGCCTTATTTGCTTCTGACAACTGCTAGTATTTTGGTATTAATTAGTAATTATTCTTGGTCATTTTGAAGCCATTTTAAGGCACTTATTGAGAAGCTATTGTCTTATAAACATTGTTTCTACAAATTTATATTTTCTTCACCATATATCAGTGATTGCTTTTATTGATAAAGTTTGTGGTTTTATGAAGTGCTAACAACAATTTTTACTTGCGAAAGATATATTTTCTTATTGCTTTGTTCTGGGCTATTACATCTTAATACTTCACTACTTCATGGGTTAAAACCCCGAGACTTTCTGATCAGTGTGACTTGTGAGAGGGGACATTTTCATAGACACCTTAACCTTTGCCTTCTCAAACCCCCAGGTCACCGGGGATGTCTCCCCTGGGCCATCAACCCTAAATAGAAAGAGACATCCTATTGAGATGGCAGTGATAGGATAACCTTTGTTACGCCATTTTTTCTTTCTAAACCTTATCCTTTGGATTAAGTACAAATTGTGCGATAACACTTCCTTTTGTCATCTTCTCCATGCTTCTAATCATCATTATATATCCCTTTGTTTAATATACATTTTTATTGCCTTTTATCTGTAGGATGTTACGACTCCTTGCCCAATGGAATTCCTCTACAGACAAGTTGTTTCCCTCTCCCTTTCTTTCCCAGTCTTCTTGATCCACCTACCTAAACCAATTTAATCCATTTATATTTTGATGGGTATTGTGCTTGCACTTAGAGCAGTCTAAGTGTGACTTTTAGTGCTAACACACCTGAATATTGTCGGTACGATTACCATTAAGAAAATTCTCATTGTTAATGATATACTTGTCTGCAACATGAAATTGATCTCCTCTATGAGATTTTCTTGATTACTAACCATTCCATGGAGGTTACCATGGAAATGTTGTTCTTGTCTCTTTTTCCCATCAGGTCACAAGTGATAGCTCTAAGAAGGAGCTATGTGTTGAAATAATGTAACTGCAAAGTGTATTCTAATTATTATTTATATATTATTCATTGGATCAATCCCCATTGCAGATTGATCATGTCGGCTATTGTAAATGACCAAATCCCCTTTTGTGGATTGGTCAAAATATAATTGTAATAGGCAGAATAAGAAGTCGGCCCCAGAATATAGTAAAGAGGCCCCAAAATATATTAAAGGTGGCTATAACCACCCAGATTGAGAAGTTGTCCCTACCAGTGAAGAGACACTTCCACACGTGCCATAATTGTATAAATAAGGAGGCTAGCGCCTCACTTCGACACACACTCACTTGTTCATTTTAGAGACAAGTTTCGGAGCTGCAGTTGGAGAGAGAGAGAGAGAGAGAGAGAGAGGCACATCCTTAGGAGAAGACTTTCTGTATTTGTTTGAGTTATATCTTGGCATTGTATTGGCTATCTATAATAAGGAAGTTTTGCTGGGTTTTCTCCCCCATGAGGGTTTCCCAGGATAAATGATGTGTCTCTTGTGATTGTGTATTTCTCAGTGATCCTATCTTATGCTATTGTTATTTATTGAAATGCAAATAACTCTAATAATAGCCTAAACATTAACATGGTATCAGAGCTAAGTTGAAGAGAGCATCTTTCACAAGAGAAAAGTGAAAAACGTCACTGTTGTCGTACATGCAAAATATGGCTTTTTGTTTATGAAGTATTTCAGCTCTAAAACCATCTAGAAAAGTGTGCCCTTCCTCAAGGATCACTTTGGCATCCTCAGTGCAACTTTTCAGTGGCTAGATCTCTCAAAAAGTGAAACCCTAGTTTTCACAAAGTACTAGAAAACCAAAGTATCAGAAGCACTAGTCCAGAAACCCGCAGGTCAAGTTTGAGGGGGTAAAAGTTGGATTTTCAGAAATTTGACTACACCAGCTTACTCGCCTCAGCTCAACAAATCTATCCCCTGGATCAAAATTACAAAATTCGAAGTTTGAGAAATTAGGGATTCCTCATAAAACCCTAAGTTGCAGTTGCAGTTGCAGTCTCAGAACCAGTTGCAGTATCAATTGAAGTTGCGGTACCAGTTGAAGTATCAGTCGTAGTACCAGTTGGAGTCACCCTTGAAATTTTCAAGAGTTTGTAATGATTATCTCTGTTGCCAGATGGTGCCACTACCTGCAAATGCTATCAGAGGTATGTACTCAAATATGTTTAAATGGTTAAACTTTAAAGAGTATTTGCAGGAGAAGGGATATATTGCCATAGATCCAGAAGGATCTCAAGATCCAACACATTCAGAAGAATAATGCAACTCGGGTTTGATTATTCTGATATGCATCTATTTGTTATGACATTATTTTGATCAATGTTGCATGTTGAAGCTATGATCAAATTATTAGATGGACTAAAAGTTGAGATCATAGAGCTTATCCTCTAACCCAACCTTCTGTCAAGATAGCATATTGTCTCAGTGCATAAGATAGGTTGAAGAAATCACTCGTCATCTTTAGTGAAGGAGACTTGGAAGAAAAGAAAACACTCATTCTTGAGGAGAAGGCTCTAGGTCCCAGGAGAAACCTCGTGTTAGTTCCAGATTTCCATGGAGGAATGTTTGATCACAACACTATGAGAGTGTTGACCTCATCTCGTATTGTATTCCTTACCTTTAATCTTTGCTTCAAACAAGTTACAAGTGATAAGCTCTAAAGGAGCTACTGTGATGATTGCTCGTGCTATTGCTTTATATTATCAAAAGGATATTACTCTTGCTTGATGTTTTATCGACCTTGTTCCAGGGCACAGGTAATAACCCTGAGAAAGCTATAGTGAAGGTTGTATAAGGAAACGTACTAAAGGAGAAACCATAAATGAAGCAATCATCATTGGAAAAGAAGAAGGTGGCTTGTATTAGAAAAATGGTCACTCAAAAGCTGTCATGACCCATGCTATTGAGAATCCATGTGAACTTTGGCATAGAATATTATCCCACATCAACTAGAAGGCGCTACCATATGTATGAAAAGCTATCATAGGTCTACTAGAAATCAAGGTTGACCATGAAGGTGTGTGAAATGGATGTGCACAAGGGAAGAACATCAAGAACCCTTTTCCAAAGAGAGACATCAAAGCAGAAGGAGTCCTAGAACTCATTCATTCAGATGTATGTGGCCCAATGCCATCGTCCTCCATTAGTGGAAAATTCAAGAAATTCAAAGCCTTGATAGAGAATATTTATGAAAGAAAGATCAATATACTCAAGTCAGATAATGGAGGAGAATACACCTCAAAAAAGTTTGTAAACTTCTGCAAAGATCTTGGGATCAAGAGGGAACTCACTACTCCCTATAATCCTCAACAAAACGATGTAGTTGAAAGGAAGAACAGAACGATAATGGAATCCATGAAGACCATGATCCATGATCAAGATCTTCCAATGCGCTTATGGGCAGAAGCAATAATGACAACTGCATATGTGAAAAACCGATTGTCCCATAGTGCACTTGGGTTCAATCCCCGAAAGAGATGTCACCGGAAAGAAACCAGAGGTAAGCCATCTCAAAATATTTGGCTGCCTCATATTTATACATATTCCGAAAGAGAAGAGAAACAAGATGGAACCCTCAGGAAAGAAGGGAATATTTGTGGGATATTGTGAGGTCTCCAAGGCCTTCAGGATTTATATACCAGGTCACCATCACATTGAGATCAGCAGGGATGTAACCTTCGATGAAGATGCAATGCTCAAGAAATCGAGAAGATGTCATCTTGAAGAAGTATATGAAGATGAACCCGTAATCCTCAGAATTGCAGAATCAATGAGGGAGGTTCCCAGAGCTGCATAACAGTGAGGGAAGTCATAACTTCCCCTAATGAGGAAATTCTAAAAGATCATGACATAGTAGAATTTAAAGAACCTCCTCATATAAAGATCTCCCATAAAAGAAAGCCCGTTTGGGCAAGAGATCTTATTCAAGACGGAGAGAAGTATGGTGTTCCCAAAGGAACCACGAGACAGGTGAAGAGACCTAAGCCATTTTCCATTTATATGGCTTTGATGTGTGACCTCCTAGAGAAAGAGCCTACTTGCTTTGAAGAAGCCATTTAGAAGAAAAAATGGGCAGATTCCATGACAAAAGAATACCAATCCATAATAAAGAACGATGTATGAGAATTAGTTCCCAGACTGAAGAGCAAGGATGTGGTATCTTCCAAATGAATCTTCAAAATAAAACATGTTGTTGATGGAAGTATTAAGAAGTACAAAGCAAGATTTGTAGCTCATGGCTTTTCTCAAAAGGAGACATTGACTATGAAGAGACATTCGCTCCTATAGCCAGATACACTTCGATCAGAACCATCATAGCCCTTGCAGCTAAGATGAAGTGGAAGTTACACCACATGGACGTAAAGACATCTTTCCTAAATGGTGTCATCGAAGAAGAAGTGTATATAGAGCAACCTCAAGGATTTGAAGTTGAAGACAAGAAGTCTAATGTCTACAAACTAAAGAAGGCTAAGTATGGATTGAAGCAAGCTCCTAGAGCTTGGTATGGTTGGATAGACAGTTTCCTGACAAGCTTGGACTTTACCAAGAGTAAAGCAGATTCTAACCTTTACTTCAAGTTTATGAATGATGAGCCAGTGATATTATTGTTGTATGTGGATGACTTATTCTTAAATGGAGAAGAAAAACTCATCATTGAATGTAAGAAGAGACTCACTTCAGAATTTGAGATGAAATACCTTGGCCTAATGTATTATTTCTTAGGTTTTGAGGTATGGAAGAGTCCAGAGAGGATTTTCCTTAACCAAGGGAAGTATGCAGTTGAAATCCTGAAGAGATTCGACATGTTAGAGTGTAAGTTCATGAATACACCCATGGAAACGACGCTGAAGTTGTTGGTTGACATTTTGTCAGAATTGATTTATGCCACACTATATAGACGGAGTATTGGATCGTTGATGTACTTGACGAACACTGGCCCAAATATTTGTTTTGCCGTGAACACCTTGAGTCAATTTCTAGTAGAACCCAAACATGTTCACCTAGTGGCTGCAAAACATGTGATGAGGTACCTTAAGGGTACATTAGATTGTGGTCTCAGTTATGATGGAGATCATGATTTCACATTAAGTGGGTACATTGATTCAAATTGGGTTGGAAGTGTTTCTAACAGGAAGAGCACTTCAGGATGTTGTTTCAGTTTGGGATCTGCCATGATCTCATGGCAGAGTAGGAAGCAATCCAACATCTCTCTCAGTACAACGGAAGCAGAATACATTGTTGTGTGTTATGCTAATTGCGAAGCTATATGGCTTCGTAAATTGTTGACCGGTCTATTTGACCTAGAGATGGAAGCAACCACGATCTTATGTGACAACCAGAGCTGCATAAAGATGACAGAGAATCCTGTATTCCATGACAGGTCGAAGCACATAGAGATACGATATCATTACATCCGTGACATGGTGTAGAGAGGAGCCATAAAGCTCCAATATGTTAGCATGAATGAATAGGTTGTTGATGTGTTGACCAGGCCTCTATCTCATGTAAAGTTTGAGCACTTTTGAGATAAGCTTGGTATAGTCTAAAAGGACCTTCCTCGAAAGGGGGAGTAGTATTGTGATGAGATATAACTAGTATTGTGCTTCTAGCTTGATAGTTGTGATGCAAATCCAGTCTAGTATCTTGCTTCCAGCTTTATTGTTGTGACATAAAGCGAGACGATGAGATGAGATGTGACTAGTACTGTGCTTCCAACTTGATAGTTGTGACGTAAATCCAGTCTAGTATCTTGCTTTCAACTTTATTGTTGTGACGTAAAGCAAGACGATGAGATGAGATGTGACTAGTAATGTGCTTCCAACGTGATAGTTGTGACGTAAAGCCAGTCTAGTATCTTGCTTCCAGCTTTATTGATGTGATGTAAAGAAAGACAATGAGATGAGATGTGACTAGTATTGTTCTTCCATCTTGATATTTGTGACGTAAAGTCAGTCTAGTATCTTGCTTCCAGCTTTATTGATGTGATGTAAAGCAAGACGATGAAAAGAGATGTGACTAGTATTTTTCTTCCAACTTGATAGTTGTGATGTAAAGCCAGTCTAGTATCTTGCTTCCATCTTGATTGTTGTGACGTAAAGAAAGACGAGTATCTTGCTTCCAGTTTGATTGTTGTGACGTAAATCAAGACGAGTATTGTGCTTCCATCTTGATAGTTGTGACGTAAAGCCAATCCAGTATTGTGATGATGAACCAGTCTCATGCTGTGATGATGATGTATTAGTTTTATACTAATCCATATTGATGCAGATGATGATTGCATTCCTTTGAGAATGATAATGTTGTCGATGAGAAAACTTCCGATGATTTATAGATACGCCAGTCAGCGCCAGTCAGTGTTCCAAGATGATATTGATGATGTTGTCCTCTGATGTTGTTGATGATAAAGTCCTCTCTGTCGCCTGATGTTGTTATAGAATACCCTTCTTGTTAAGGGGGAGTGTTGAAATAATGTAACTACAAAGTGTATTCTAATTATTATTGATATATTATTCATTGGATCAATCCCCATTGTGGATTGATCATGTCGGCTATTGTAAAGGACCGAATCCCCTTTTGCGGATTGGTCAAAATATAATTGTAATAGGCAGAATAAGAAGTCGACCCCAGAATATATTAAAGAGGCCATAGAATATATTAAAGGTGGTTATAACCACCCAGATTGAGAAGTCGGCCCTGCTAGTGAAGAGACACTTCCACACGTGCCAGAATTGTATAAATAAGGAGGCTAGCGCCTCACTTAGAAACACACTCACTTGTTCATTTGAGAGACAAGTTTCGGAGCTACAGAGAGAGAGAGAGAGAGAGAGAGAGAGAGAGAGAGCCTTGGGAGAGGACTTTCTGTATTTGTTTGAGTTATCTCTTGGCATTGTATTGGCTATCTATAATAAGGATGTTTTGTTGGGTTTTCTCCCCCATGAGGGTTTCCCAGGATTAATGACGTGTCTCTTGTGATTGTGTATTTCTCGGTGATCCTATCTTATGCTATTGTTATTTATTGAAATGCAAAGAACTCTAATAATAGCTTAAACATTAACACTATGATTACGGTTGCAGAAGGAAACTATTTAGATGGTCTCTAGCCGAGACATATAACTGTGTACATGAACGTACACACCCATGTGAATTAGAAGACAAAGAAGAGTATCTCTTATGGAGATTGATTGTAAGGAGGAGAAGTCTCCAAAGATGACCGTACAGTTAATTTAACCACTTTTCAGATCATCAAGAAGATTCAGTAGTGCCAGAAGGGCCTACCTAGAAACGATGCAGTAAACAAGCATGTTCTCATACATATACATGGCATTAATAATCCATACTATGAAGAGAAGCATATGACTCCACCAGTGGTGAGGCAGGAAGCTCCACCAAGCACCAACTCAGAAGGAGCTAGATTTCATAGGGAGTCAACCCTTAGGATCTGTTACGAGAAAAAACTCTTGGGCTAGGGGTAAACCACAACAGACGGAAATGACTGCAGAAATCAACTCTAATATCAAATATGCTATATAAACAAATATGATAACAAGACAAGATAAAATTCCTACCTCGTCCAAACGTTTGATGAAGTCCACCATTGAGCACTTGACTCAAAGCAATACACCTGCAACTTGTCCTCAACAACCAAGAAATGCAAGCACATGGTGATAATAAATAATGTTAGCACATTCAATAGCATAATCCATCAACATTCATAACAAATACGCCCATGGAATAACAATTCAAATATTTGCAAGATATTAATTGGACGAGAAAAGAGTATTTCTATTAAAATGTAATCAGTGGAAGTGAATGAATTACAAACTTCTGAGTCGGCATGGTTCGAAACCGAGAAACCAAGTCCCTTCCAGTTGGGCCTCCACCACTTCAATCCTCCACCAAAGGCAAGCTCATATAAGAGAGACAATGAGGTTCTCAATCACGTAGGGAAGATCTTGGGGGTTGAACAATGTGCTTATACTTAAAAAGATAAAGGGATGCAGACTCAATATGAAGTGAATAGTTTCTCCAGAGTAACTTTGCTCTCAAAGTTGAATTCTTCTCCTCTTTTCCATAGCTCAAATTTATCCCATTTATAGCCTTCAAGTGGAACTGAAGGGTCAAGTCAGAACGTTTCCAGTATATGGAAGGTCAAGGATCATGGATCTCATGACGTGACATAGAAACCTGACACCATTTTTTAATTTTGGGCAAAAAACCCGATGTACACGGGTTGTAGTGGTGCAACCTGTGTATACAGATGATGTATAATAGATAGGGCGTGTATATGTGGAAAAATAATGTTTTTAGCTCTGGGAATTGCAAAAAGAGACTTCAAGTCTGCATAGGGAAATGGAAAAAGGTCCTCTGTGCAAGTTTGCATAAGGTGAGACAAATCTTGCTATAACAGATGCCCCCTAATGTGTGAGGTCGGAGGAGTATCTGCGATGGCCGAAATACATTATAATATCTAGAAGTGGAGTAATGAGGACCTAGCTGGATGACCTAGTTGCTCATTACAATTTGCATTGACTTTGCGCACTTGGCTGCCAATTTGAATTACACTACAGATCCATGTGAAAATATACCAAACAGTTGTTCATGGCCATGAGTAGACAATACAAAGGAGAATACATGCCAAAGGATGTCATAGTCATGAACAAGGCCCAGTAAAACCAATCTCAAAATCAATCTAAAGATATATGTATACAATGGAGGACAATCTGATCTCCCATGATCACTGGAGTCATATAGGTACTGGCCTGATGAAGGATAACAACAGCTCAGGAACACTGCGACTATAAACTAATGTCTTCAACTCTTCTACACAATCCACCAAAGGTGAAAGTCTACATCGTGTGAATAAAGGAGTTGAGATCGAACACAATGAGACTTTGTTTGATTACCGATCATTAAGGTATATCGTTAACAAACGTGAGACAACCTACCGATAATGAAAGTAGGTATCAAGGCACCGAGTACATTCTTGCAAGTGTGAATAGAGGTGTTGGGGTCGAACACTTAAAGAATTCATCGATCGAGAGACATTGATGTATTCCCAACTGTCGATGGCAAGAGAACCTGCCACTAATGATTGCAAGTCTCTAGGTACTCATATGACTTTAGGTCTCGTCTCCAGAATAGATGAGCTGAAGTTGATGGAAGGAGATCTGCTGAAAAGAGAGCATTAAAGCATCTCTCATCATTCAACACGAGGTACAAAGCAGGAGCTTGATGATTTGGAAGAAATCGAATGAAGAACATGTTCATGAACCAACGACCTTGTGCGTCGTCTTTTGCGTGTGCCAGATGCAAGTGGTACACGAAAAATACCCTCTGAATAGAATCCGATAAGGAAAATTGCTGACAAAGACGAGAAAACCACCAATAAGGCTAATGGCATTCAAGACATTGTACGAATCTCAATATGTGAATAGATTTCTTGTCGTCGAACACAAGGGAAACCACCCAGTCAACGACCAATGATGAAGTGTCGATTGTTGGGTTCAAGGTTACCTACCAATAATGAAAGTAGGACCAGGGTGCACAATAGGACTACAGCTTCCTGTAACTCTAAGACACACTGAGAGTATGACCGACATGCAAAGTCAAGAGTTTTGAGGAATGGCTGACACAGGTTGATAGACATCCTTTGAACAAGAGCATGAGACATATGGAAGACTCTGGTAGCATAGAATTGATGATGAAACTTTGAGATGCAGGAGGCATCAATTAAACTCTCCATAGGGACTGGAAGAGTAACTAGTCAGGGGAGTAAACTCTCTATAATGAGCTCAGCTTCCTAAAGTCATGCTAAACCCAAAATTCATGACATGTGGACTCAAAAATTTTGTGCTTTGTTAAAAGAAAACACGATTGCTTCCAATATAAGATAATATTCTTTTACTGCCCGTCTTTTTTTATTTTTTCATAGTCAAATGAATGCTATGATACACAGGAGGAAACGAGTGTCGCAAGTAAGCAATCTAGTTCTAGCAGTGGAACATACCTATGCTCAATGCAAGGGGGTGCATGCGGGAGATGGATACTCGGGGGAATGTTTCTTCTTGGGTATATGGTGTCAAGCTACAAAGGATATAAATAAGGCTTTGCTTGGCTGATGATGCAAATTTTTGAGGTGAAAGACTTATAACGCAAAAGCGAGAACTGGAAATAGGCTCAACRCTGCAAGCAAGAGAATGAGATGTAATTACAACTTAATGCCAAAAAATGTCATTTTTCGTAATCTTAATCTACTTGGTTTGAAAAAGGGATAAACTTGCACCAAATAGACATCCTTTCAAATCCAATTTACGAGTGTGAAAGAGGCAAGTTGACTYGGCAATCTTTTTGTTTTTTTAGAGAGTCATAAAAGAGCTTAAATCAGATTCGTTTGGGAGTCCTCTAGGTACAAGTCATCATGTTTATGAGTAAGAAACGAGGTTCAACATAAAGTCATGTATTAGCTATAAGAGACTCCTAGTCCTATGGACAAAAGTCTATGCATGGACACCGAATGAAGCAGAGGATCTAACTAAGGTACCCATGTTTGGTAAGTTTCTACCATTCAATAACGACACTTCTAGTTGCAAATAGAAGGTTTTATGTCACTATGAAATGGATTCGTACCTAAGGCATATGAGCGACAGTCATAGGATGATACAAGTTTGCATGATGGATTGGATAACTATCCTATATGTTAGGTAATGAAAATACATGTCCAAAGTTACGAACGGACGACATGGCGCTGGAAATCGCAGATTATAGGTTCGATCCCCAGTATGGTCGCCAATTATGTTACGAGGAAAATCTCTCTATGGCTAGGGGTAAACCACAACAGACGGAAATGACTGCAGAAATCAACTCTAATATTAGATATGCTATATAAACAAATATGTTAACAAGACAAGATAAAAGGCCTACATCATCCAGATGTTAGATGAAGTTCACCATTGAGCACTTGACTCAAAGCAATACACCTGCAACTTGTCCTCAACAACCAAGAAACGCAAGGATATGGTGATAATATATAATGTTAGCACATTCAATAGCATAATCCATCAACATTCATAACAAATACTCTCATGGAATAACAATTCAAATATTTGCAAGATATTAATTGGACGAGAAAAGAACATTTCTATTAAAATGTAATCAATAGGAGTGAATGAATTACAAACTTCTGTATCGACACGGTTCAGAACTGAGAAACTAAGTCCTTTCTAGTTGGGCCTCCACGAAAGGCAAGCTCATATAAGAGAGACAATGAGGTTCTCAATCATGTAGGGAAAAGATTGGGGGCTGAACAATGTGTTCAGACTTAAAAGGATAAAGGGATGCAAACTCAATATGAAGTGAATAATTTCTTTATAGTAACTTTGCTCTCAAAGTTGAATTCTTCTCCTCTTTTCAATAGCTCGGATTTGGCCCATTTATAGCCTTCAAGTGGAACTGAAGGGTCGAATTGGAACATTTATAGTATATGGAAAGTCAATGATCATGGATCTCATGACGTGACATGGAAACCCGACACCATTTTTTAATTTTGGGCACAAATCCCGATGTACGCGGTTTGTAGTGGTGCAACCAGTGTATATGCATGTTGTATAATAGATAGGGTGCATATATGTGGAAAAATAATGTTTTTAGCTCTAGGAATGGCAAAAAGGGACTTCATGTCTGCATAGGGAAATGGAAAAAGGCCCTCTGTGCAAGCTTGCATAAGGTGAGACAAATCTTGTTATAACAGGATCGAGTAGGGAGGAGAAACTTCCCAGCACAGTCCATAGGAGATCAAACTTCAAAAAAATTCAAGAGATGCAGTGGAAGTAGGTGGATCTGGAGATTGTATAGACTAAGAGGGAGTCAAGCTTCAGAGGGAGCATGCAGATTCAAAGTGAGCCTGATCTCAGAGAGAGTCAATAGCTTAGAAACTTTCATTCAGAAAGTATTCATTCTCAGACTCAGATAGGAGAGAGAGACATCTTCCAGGACTGACAGACAGGTGCCATGAGTTTAGGAGGCTTGATTGAAGCTTTAGAGGCTTCTAGGAGATGTGAGATCTCCTGGGAGGATTCCCTTGTCTCGATAGACCTTGTTGTAGTGACAGAAGAGGCAACCAGTCAGAAGGATTGGGATATAGATTTTGCCTTAGTTCCATAAACCACACATGTTCTCTAGCTATGTGGCGTTGATGAGAAACATCATTGATTCAGACCCTTCCACCATTGAAGAAGTTGTTGAGAAGAAGTAATGGAAGGATGTCATGATGGAGTATCAGTCCATCACGAAGAATGATGTGTAAGAGGTGGTTCTGAGATCAGAAAGGAAGTCAGTAGTGACTTCCAAGTTGATCTACAAGATCAAGCATGCTACAGATGAAAGCATAGAGATGTACAAAACTTGATTTGTGGCCTGAGGATTTTCCTAGCAAGAGGGAGAAGATTATGACGAGACACTTGCTCTGGTAGCCAGAAGAAGTGTACATAGAGCAACCACAAGATACATGAAAATGAGTCTGATGTCTGCAGATTGAACAAGGCTTTGTACGGGCCTAAGCAGACACCTAGGGCATGATATGCCAGATAAGAAAGTTATTTGATGGTTTCCCATTGACCCTACATGTGGATGACTCATTTTTTATAGGAGATGAGAATCTCATAGTTGGGTGCAAGAGGGAGCTCTCTTCAAAGTTCGAGATGAAAGATCTAGGTCTGATGCATTACTTCTTGGGATTGGAAGTGTGGCAGAGATCAGATGAGATTTTTCCTTAGCCAAGGAAAATATATTGTTGAAATTCTACAGAGATTCAGGATGATGGACTGCAAGTCCGTGACCACACTCGTGACAAAAAATCTGAAGCTCTTGAGTGACAAATCTTCGTATTTGGTGGATCCCACAATGTACAAACATTTGATTGGATCCTTGATGTACTTGGTTAACACTAGGCCAGACATATGCTTTGCAGTGAATACCTCGAGTCAACACATGGTTGAACCTAGACAGGTACATTGGATGGCAGAAAAGCATATGTTGAGGTACCTTCGTGGTACGGTTGGATATGGATTGAGATATTTCTCGGGTGGATATGTGAAGCTATAGGGATATACAGACTCTGGTTGGACAGAGAGTGCAGTGGATCGAAAGAGTACTTTCGGATGCTGCTTCATTCTGGGATCAGGCATGATCTCATGGTTGAGCAGGAAGTAGACATCAGTGGCACTCAGTACTTCAAAAGAAGAGTACATTGCAGCAAGCGTGGCAAGCCGTGAAGTAGTGTGGCTTCGGAAGTTGCTAGCTGGGATATTTGATCTAGAATTGGAGCCAACTTTGAGACATTGTGACAATCAAAGTTGCGTGAAGCTTACCGAGGACCCTGTATTCCATGACATGTCTAAGCATATAGAGATCAAATATCATTACATTCGAGACATGGTGCAAAGAGGGGTTGTGCAGCTCCAGTACATATCCACAGACGAGCAGATAGCGAACATTCTCACCAAGCCCTTGTCAAAAGTGAAGTATGAGTACTTCAAGGACAAGCTTGGAGTGTTGTCGAATGTCCACCATCATTGAGAGGGAGGTGTGTTGTTTCTTCTCATGTCGGCTAACCCCTCTGGCCAAGGGTTCCTTGGATCAGTCACATGAGGTGACTGATGGGGTAATGCACTGTTGAACCCACTGAGAGAAGAAACATCACACACGTAGTTGTAAGACTATGGAGGAAATTGTGTGACTCTAGACAGTAGTTGTGTGCTACTTCAGTCGTTGTGTACCACTGGCAGAGACTGTGTGTCTCTGGACAATAGTTGTGTGCTACTACAGTGGATGTGTTCCACTGGTGGAGGTTGTGTGACTCCGGACAATAGTTGTGCGCTACTTCGGTGGTTGTGTACCACTGGCAGAGACTATGTGTCTCTGGACAATAGTTGTGTGCTACTACGGTGGATGTGTTCCACTGGCGAAGGTTATGTGACTCCATACAGTAGTTGTGTGCTACTACGGTGGATGTGTTCCACTGGCGTAGGCTGTGTGATTACGGACAGTAGTTGTGTGCTACTACAGTGGATGTGTTCCACTAGCAGTGACTATGTGTCACTGGACAATAGTTGTGTACTACTTGGCAACAGTTGTGATCTATTGGATGACATTGTAGTAGTTGTGTTCTACTAGTTGATTGTCATGGAGATTACCAAATCGTTTGGATGTAGTTGTGTGTGCTACCGTTTGATCGCAGAGACTGTGCCTGATGATTCGAGCTACCAAAGGCATTGTAGCAGCCATGTGTCTGCTAGCAGATTGCAGAGTAGTCAGTGGACTACTAGATGAAGGCATCGTGAAAGATGCCTCCCTAGCTAAGAGGGAGTGTTGATGTTTTTGTAGCTGCGGGAGGATCTTTCCCCCCTCGATGAAATTTCTTAGATGCGGAGAAGATTCTGGAAGAAAGAGATCCATTGGACAGATGTTGAAATATCCTAGAAGAGAAGTCGGCCTAGAAGAATAAAGTATAATGAAAAGACACCTTCCCAGAAGAGAAGTCGGCCCAGCTAGAAGGATAGGAAGATTATAAATAAGGAGGCGCCTTAGCTCATTTGTTCACTCACTCACACTCTCCCAGCTACACAGAATCAAGGCGCAAGTTTGGAGGAGGTGATGCAGTAGTTGTAGTTGCACAGTTTATTCTTGCTCAGTCTTTTGGTATCTCTCTCTTGTGCATAATCCTTGAGGAGGTGCGCTACCTTTGTTGGGTGTTGCTGCTATAGTTGGGGTGGTATTTCTAGTTAATCTAGCACTTGTGCTAGGGTTTATCTGATTGGACTTGCTTTGTGAACGAAATCTATTTAAGAAAGGTTGTTGGGTTTTTTCCCCCATTTGGGGTTTTCCCAGGATAAATCTCTTGTGTTATTTTTTGTCTCTTGTTTATGTTGCCACTGCTCGGTACATGATATATATGTTAATGGTAACGAAGTAAAAGAACACTAGTAACATTAATGCTTTGTAAATAAGAAAAATCCAACGGTGTGGTTACCACATATTAAGACAAGTCATTACAAAGCCCATTATAATACAAAGTGTTTCTTTAACCTAGTGACTCACGTAATTCCAATGATTGGGGATGCATGCATAAGGAGAAGACATAAGATGATTTATGTTTTAGACTGCAAATTGGTTAGCTCCGCATTAGTGCATTGTACCACCATTAACATGGATGATTTTATCAGTAGATTATATAGATTTTAGCATTCACAAAAATACCTACTTTTACCACAAACCTTGTAGAAATGAGAATCCAATGTTGTCCAAACCATAGTTACAAGAACCGAACCGGAACCGGTAAAACCAGTCGGTCCAACTGGTTCTGAGCCCCCACCGATCTGAACCACCCCTCTAAACCGCCCTTGACTGGTTCCGTACGAAACCGGTTTTTTTGCCTGAACCGACCGGTTCCATACCGGTTCCATGAAGATGACCTGCAGCCGCAAAAAGTAGGGGGAAATTAGATTTTTTTTTAATTTAGGGTTGGAGCCCTAAACAGTCAACTTGATCCCACTAGCACCTAAGCATTGGGTTAAAATTTAAGGTTTGAATTGTTTTCAATCATTCTGCAATGATGTGCTTCTGTTTATGGACTGATGTCTCACTTAAATGTTGAATACAAACTCCTAATCAAGATTGTGGATACTTACTGATAAGAACTTTAATACACAACAACAATGTTTAAGTAACTAGTGCTCTCAGTTTCTTTGCATTCTATGGTTAATAAGCTCTCTTTCTCAAGGCTAATGATTGATGATGTTCACACATGAAATCTCAGCTATCTTGCTGTCCCAAACTTTGATATATTACAGGCTACAACAGTAATAGCTTGCACTTAATTCCACTTTCAAACACGCTCTAAATCCATTATATCTTGTGGTGGTAATTTTATGGCATTTCATATAAGCTTTATATCCTTTGATGAGCAAATTCTGAGCTACATCTTGTTGTGCTTAAAGACTTGATATAAATAACAACAGTACCATAAAGAGCACTTTCCTTAATCATTGACCGGAACTTAACTCTTATGAATGGTGGAATGATTTGATAAATGGCATGCTTCGTTAAATCTCTTAAGTTCCATGTTCACATTGTCATGCTCTAAGACTTATAATTAAGCATTGTGAATGCCACTCTATATCGGTTCATTGAGTATAATTGCTTCATACGATAACCTTGGTTTGGAATCGGATTCACATTGGATGCACATGTGACATGAATATATACGAGAAACTTTGAAAATTTGTGTATAATGGTTTGGATTCACATGGATGCACATGAATATGTATTTGCTTTTCAAAATTTGAATATTTAATGTATTTTTAGTGACCGGTTTTTTGATCCGGTTTTTTCCCGATTCCGGTTCGGTTCTGGTTTTTGGGGTCGACCGGTTCAATGACCGATCCGGTTCTTGTAACATTGGTCCAGACTCTAGACCATTAAAACATGTTAAAAAATGTTGGATTGACTATTCAATGTTGAATGCTACTGTTAGCACTAGAAGTCACCTCTGGATTGTGGTAGAGGTAAGCCCATTACCCATCCGTTTTTATGTCACAATGAATAATTTAAAGGGGGGAGGTCTAATGGATGCAAACTCAGGATGATATCGCTTTAACTCAAAAAACTGGGTTGTTATGCATAAGAAGATGAGGTCTTGATCTAACTTTGGTTAGTAAGTTCTAGTAAGGGTGAGTAGGGAAAAGAACTTGAGGAGAATGAAGAGGCCTGTTGTGGACATCCGGTCTTCAAGCAGCCTAAGGAGGAAAAACCCAAAAGATAAGATCCTCTTGGTTCAGAGTTTTAGGGAACTGAACGAAATTATCACTGAACTGAAATCAAACATACATCACAATTCAATAACAACAACTCGACTGGATGATCCATGCACGAGTCATTCAGTGTTGGAGAGAAAAGACAACACAAGAGACAGATTAAAATTGGTCGCGATGTCCCTGTGATCAAACCTACATCACAAAAACATAACTACCCTCGACTAGATCATTCGTGCCCAAGTGTTTTAACACAACTGTTACAAAGAGACGAAAGGAAACTGACTTACATTAAACAAGAAGTCTCAAATA
The DNA here is from genome assembly GCA_032191745.1 of Picea mariana. Classification (NCBI taxonomy): domain Eukaryota; kingdom Viridiplantae; phylum Streptophyta; class Pinopsida; order Pinales; family Pinaceae; genus Picea; species Picea mariana. Next base: position 28,667 of record JASDQU010010903.1, on the reverse strand, counting down.
CAGATACATAACCAGAAGAACCAGAACTTCATTAAAACTTTACCATGCGGGAGCGTAGCTCAACCATCAACCTTAACAAAATATCAAAACTGAGTATATATACTCAAAACTGTTGCAACTACCAGGAACGTGATTGGACCCCTGCATTCAAAGCTTCCAGTCGGTGCCCGCTCTGCTAGACTGTGCGGGCATTCTTCTGTCAGACGCGAGCTTAGATCAGCATGGGTTTTGCAGGAAAATCTGCTCACAGGAGTACCACTGGCTGTTGGTTTAGTCCCCACGGCTGGACCTTCCATACCTTCCATTTATGGAGTGAGCCGAGGTTTCAACCACCACTCCTTTTTTCATTAACATCCTTCATCAGGATCAGGACGAGACTTGACGCCCAGAGATCTACCATGCGCTGCTAGCGACCCTTCGAGTCAACCCGACACCTTGAAACCATAATGGTCTCGTTCTTTAACTCACACGAGCATCTTCGGCTTTTGGTGCAGGTCTCATGAAATTCACACTCTTTCCTTCGCGCTTCCAAAGCTCTTGGCACCATCTTCTCCTTCACCGCATTTTTCTTGCATGCAACCTCGGGCCATGACCATGGGCCCAACTCCTGGGCGCATCGCGATTTTGCGTTTCGGAAACCTTCACATCACTTGATTACACTCTCTCGATACTCGATATTGCGAAATTGCCCTTCTTCAGATCGACGGTCGGATTTTCTATGCATCTGACGGCCAAGATTGCTCCCAAAACTCCTGAAATTCACTTCCGCAAACCATCAGATCGACTGCCACCTGTCCCTATAAGAACCATGGTCTAGATCTATCTTCATTATATCGGGACTTCGTGTCTCGAGAAGTTGAAAGGCTACTCACCTCCCTTCCCCCGATTCTAGAATCTTCGACTTCGCCAGAGTCAGATCAAAGGTCCACGTCTTTCCTCGATCCAACGGCCCAGATCATTTCGCGAGTTTGCAACTCGCAAGTCCTTATGACTCTGCCCTTGGACTTTTCTGACTCGCGAAACCGCGAAATCGTTGATCCAATGCCACATGCCCTTCTGAATTGAACGGTCCAGATCATTTCGCGAGTTCAGACTTTGCAAGTTCTAACAACCCTTGCCTCTGCACTTCTTGAGTTCTGAAACCGCGAAATGTTGATATTTCGCCACGTGCTATTTCCAACGCCAACGACTAGGATTGACCTCGCGACTTCGGACCTTTGTCTGACGTTAAACTTCGCGCAACTTTATGATCCCGGTCGCCTGAGGATCGCAAATCTAGACCTCGATGGAATCTCCTCCGCTGAGAACTAAACTTGCTCGCTCGCTTGATTTGAGTCCATATTACACTGCTCCAAGTGTTGGTTTGTGCTCATGGCTGTGACCTGCGGCCCTTGACAACTTAATGTGATAACATTTGGCTCCACAAGGGATGGCATGCTCCCCGTGAGCTACCAAGAATACACAGTTCCAATGCCTTAGTTGTTGGGCTATGGAGTCATGCTCAAAAATATCCTACTAAGAAATAAAAGCCGACAAGCACACTATCCTAAAAATGAAAACAAAACACATGGGCTCCAGGAGGAGCTTATTTATGTACATTCCTAAACTAACTGATTTTTTACACAGTGCTAGGTAAAAGCAAATTTCCACCAGAGCCATTCAAGTAATTTCCTAACTGGAAGACCATTTATTCTGCCTATGATCAATAGCAGATAATGCAACTGTGACAACAGAACAGTTACATCCTTCAGCTTCTCTCCAAAGGCTGAAGTTGAGATAAAGTTGGGTGGCTCCAAGATATGAAGGAAATGCCACTCCAAGTACTCGCTGACAGGATCATAGAATGAGTGGCAAACTCCAAAAAGTTTGTAACAGACAGCCCATTCTGCTCTACAGTTGCTCACACAGGGATGAATATCTCTAGTAAGCATGGGTGGGTGAACAGTCGATGCAGGCTGACTGGCCTCGGGCGATGGTTGTTCACTGACAGGCTCTGGACAGGAGATAAACTACCCCTCTAGCTCTTCCTCTTCTTCATGGCTTTCCCAAGGTTCAAATCCATAATCATCATAAACAGGGCCCATGGGAAAACTCTTTTCTTCAATTTGTTGATCAGTGACTTCTGCAGGCCAAGGGCAGTTGATTTCCTCACAATATTTTTCTTTATTGAATAGAGGATAAGACTCTGTTGTATGTTCTTAGAAATCCTGCATATCCATCTCAGAATCTGATTCATAGTTGTCGTACACAGGCTGGCTGGTGCCAAGTGAGATCTGCTCTTTTACAGTCTCTGAACAGGAGATAAACTGCGCATTTAGCTTCTCCCTTTCTCCTTCATGGCTCTCCCAAGGATCAGATTCACAATCATAATAAATAGGAACCATGGGAGAGCAATGCTCTTCATCATCTTTGTCGGGATATTCATCACAAGTTGTTTGTTCTTGGCCAGTATCCGAAATCACTTCTTCATCATAAGTAGGGCTACCAAGAACCTCTGTTTCGAGGACCAGAATATCCTCTGCATCTCCATAAGAGCAACAAGCATGATCTGCCTTCAATTCCTCTATTCTTGCAAAAAGTGATTGTATCAACTCCATCAGCTCCTCCGAGGGATGTCCCTCATCCTCACAGCGTTCATTCGAAACAGTCATATCTTGATCATTGTCCTCATATTCCTCACAACAATTATAACAAATAAACTCAGAGGAATAGAACTTTCGACAATGTCTATTGAACGTTGCATGAAATTCTCTCAGGGAGGAAATACTAGTAGGAGGTAAGGAGTGATACCACTGACGAGCATCTTCTGCTAATGAGAACATGAACATCTTCATTAATACATCTTCACGATGTATCTCCCACTAATGCATGAGTTCATGAAACTCATGGAGGTGTTGAGCAAGGTTGTCCTCTTTACGATCTCTAAATATGGGCAAATAATCACTCCATTCATTTCGAATGGGAACAACATTGGGAAAACCAGGAACAACAGAAAAATTAAAAGGAGCAAACCTTCGAGCCAGGATTTTTTCCATGTCAAACCAGTGGAGTCGCCAATCGATCCTTCAACCATGGAGTCGCCAGGTGAATGATATGTAGAATGAGTGTGTTTGGTCTTTGTTCACCATAAAAAACCAGATCTGATCGTTGTGTTCTCCCGGGGGGCTGTAGTTGTAGGCAGTCGCACTGCAACAATGGAGTCGCCTCAGTGGATTCGCCAGGTGCAAGCAAAATCTTCAAAGGTTCTAATGTCTAATGCACCTTCAGAATCAAAAGTTCGTTGTCATTCTACCCAGGGAAAATCTTCAATTCGTCCCCGACAACGGCGCCAGAAATGTTAGCACTAGAAGTCACCTCTGGATTGCGGCAAAGGTAAGCCCAGTACCCATCCGTTTTTATGTCACAATGAATAAATTTAAAGGGGAGGGGGGGGGTCTAATGGATGCAAACTCAAGATGATATCGCTTTAACTCAGAAAATTGGGCTGGTATGCATAAGCAGATGAGGTCTTGATCTAACTTTGGTCAGTAAGTTGTAGTAAGGGTGAGTAGGGGGAAGAATTTGAGGAGAATGAAGAGGTCTATTGTGGACATCCGGTCTTCCAGCACTCTTAAGAGGAAAAACCCAGAAGACAAGATCCTCTTGGTTCAAATTTTTAGGGAACTGAATGAAATTATCATTGAACTGAAATCAAACATACATTACAATTCAATAACAACAACTCGACTAGATCATCCATGCACGAGGCATTCAGTGTTGGAAGGAAAAGACAACACAAGAGACTGATTAAAACTGGTCGCGATGTCCCTGTGATCAAACCTACATCACAAAAACATAACTACCCTTGACTGGATCATCCATGCCCAAGTGTTCTAACACAGTTGTTACAGAGAGACGGAAGGAAACTGACTTACATTAAACAAGAAGTCTCAAATACAGATACATAACCAGAAGAACCAGAGCTTCATTAAAACTTTATCATGCGGGAGCATAGCTCAACCATCGACCTTAACAAAATATCAAAACTGAGTATATATACTCAAAACTGTTGCAACTACCAAGAGTGTGATCGGACCCCTGCATTCAAAGCTTCCAGACGGCGTCCACTCTGCCAGACTGTGCGGGCATTCTTTTGTCAGACGCGAGCTCAGATCAACATGGGTTTTGCAGGAAAATCTGCTCACAGGGGTACCACGGGCTAACGGTTAAGTCCCCACGGTCGGACCTTCCATACCTTCCATTTATGGAGTGAGCCGAGTTTTCAACCACCACTCATTTTTTCATTAACTTCCTTCATTGGGATCAGGATGGGACTTAACGCCCAAGGATCTACCATGCACTACTAGCGGCCCTTCGAGTCAACTCGACACCTTGAAACCATGATGATCTCGTTCTTTAACTCACACGAGCATCTTCGGCTTTTGGTGCAGGTCTCATGAAATTTACACTCTTTCCTTCGTGCTTTCAAAGCTCCTGGTGTCAGCTTCTCCTTCATCGCATTTTTCCTGCATGCGACCTCGGGCCATGACCATGGGCCCAACTCCTGGGCGGATCGCGATTTCGCATTTCGAGGGCCTTCACATCACTTGAATACACTCTCTCGATACCCGATATTGCGAAATTGCCCTTCTTCAGATCGACGATCGGATTTGCTATGCATCTAACGGCCACGATTGCTCCCAAAACTCCCGAAATTCACTTCTGCGAACCATCAGATTGGTTGCCACCTGTCCCTATAAGATCCACGGTCCAGATCTAATCTTCATCGTCGGGACTTCGCGTCTCGAGAAGTTGAAAGGCTACTCACCTCCCTTCCGCCGATTCCCGAATCTCCAACTTCGCCAAAGTCAGATCAAAGGTCCACGACTTTCCTCGATCCAACGACCTAGATCATTTCGCGAGTTTGCACCTCGCGAGTCCTTACAACTCTGCCCTTGGAATTTTCCGACTCGTGAAAACACGAAATCGTTGATCTAGCGCCACATGTCCTTCTGAATTGAACGGTCCAGATCATTTCACGAGTTCAGACTTCACAAGTTCTAACAACCCTTGCCTCTGCACTTCCCGAGTTCCGAATCTGCGAAATGTTGATCTTTCACCACGTTCCCTTCCCAGTGCCAATGGCTAGGATTGACTTCGCGACTTCGGACCTTTGTTTGACGTTAAACTTCACGCAACTTTATGATCCCAATCACCTGAGGACCGCAAATCTGGACCTCGAATGGAATCTCCTCCACTGAGAACTGAACTTGCTCCCTCGCTTGATTTGAGTCCATATTAGACCGCTCGAAGTGTTGCTTTGTGCTCATGGCTGCGACCTGCGGCCCTTGACAACTTAATGTGATAATAGCTACCATTACCTATATCCAACATGTACGAGCAAAATAAGGTTGAGACATATGGATAGGCCTTGCATTCCCTCAAAGGCACAAAAAATTTAGAGAAAGTTGTTTCTTAGCAATTGTATGCACACACACCCTGGTAAGATGTGTTCTTATGATGTAAGGGAATCCCCTAGGACACTTAGAACTCTCCACCCTCTAGTTTTGATTCAAGAAGGGTATGTGACTAGTTCTTATACCATAGTTATCAGAACCGGACCGATCATTGAACTGATCAACCCCAAAAACATGAACCAAACCGAAACTGGAAAAAAAAACAGACCACAAAACCAGTCAACCAAAAGATACATAAAGTATTCAAATTTTGAAAAAAACATATGTATTCATTTGCATCCATATGAATCCAAACCATTATACACAAATAGGCAAAGTTTCTCATGTATATAGCAAGGGTGCATATAACCAAAATAGCAGCAAGTGTAATCCATCTTTGAACCAAAATACAACAACAATGAGGCTCTAAATGGCCTCTAGAGTCCAAAAAAAAATCATGCTACAACAAATAACTACATATCATCAAAATCGTTGCCTATATTGGGATCTTCATCATTGGTATCACCCTCTAAGCATTAAAATAAGATAGAAAAAGCTTCACATGCCTTATCAGTGATTTTGGTTGAGTGAAGGGTACATTTTTGCTAAGGTCGTGACAAAGGAGTTCAAAAATCAAAGCCACCAACATCGAGGTACATAGAAGGCTTGGTGCTCTTGATTAAATGTCAGTTCTATACCCTCATACATGATGGAATCCAATCGAAACGTTGCAATCCTCCCAATCTTGAAATCTTGAAAACTGTTAAGTCCACTGACTTTTGAATGAGATCTAAATTCTACTTTCTCCATATGAAGTCCAATGAGGTTGACACCACTCTCAAACATCCTAAAACAATTAATGGTAATGTTAAAAATTTAAGTAAAAAGATAAAAAATGAAAGATAAAAGAGAATATCAACTTTGAAAAGGAAAAATAAAAGAGAATTTTAA